>JASAND010030221.1:0-33020 GCA_030248195.1 Trissonchulus latispiculum | reverse complement strand
AAGATAGCGTGCACTAAAGATAGTCATTTTGTGAAGTTAGCGCACACTCCTAAATTATGAAATTATTCAAGAATTACTTAACTTGACAAACGCTCACTATATTTCTGACTCTTGTCTAAAATCGTGGGTACTTTAGCTAAATTCTCATTGGGTTTTACGCTTGAGCAAGTTAGTTGCGATTGGGTTGCGTTTGGAAGCGGTCGGGGGTTTATGCTGTTGCTTAGGTTCCGACTTGGGGCTACCGATTTGTTAATATTTCTTAAATTCCGAGTTATTCTATAGTTTTGTTGGCGCTGTAATTTTGATACTTTACATTTAAAGTCGATGTGAAAGTATTCGTTATCTTTTGGTTTTGTATCGTTCGAGTCTTGCTGGCTCATTTGTGAAAGCGGACAGTAAAATCATTTGTTGTTAAATATTCTTCCGTAGGCAGACTTAGGGCATCTTCTATCGGCATCACACACCACACAGTTACCTAGTGATCTAGTCTTATCCTAAATTATAGATATGGATTGTTCGTCAACTTTTGGATCATTTCAGGTAGCACCTGCAGAACTAGAAGACATTATCACAAGACATGAGGCAGTGGAGGAATGCGCCGTAACTGGACTGCCGCACCCTACAGATGTCAACATCGGAGAATTGCCAACTGCTTTTGTGCTACTAAAGCCTGTACGTCATGGTGAAATTGTGTCAATCAGTCAGAAAAATAGGCGACACCGCTAAATGCCGACAACAATTATTACATTTTATTTTCATTTACTATTATGTCCAAAAGTTTTATACTTTCTTAGCATATTATATGACATGCAAGAAATTGATTCGTCTTAACCAAGACTTTATCATAGAAGCAAACATTGGCATATTTCAGGCAATTGAGCCGTCTGAAAAGATTCAAAAAGAGATTCAGGAAATGGTGGCTGCTGAAACAGCTTATTATAAGCATCTGCGCGGTGGTGTCATTTTTGTGAAGGAGATGCCAAAAACTGGAAGTGGAAAGATTATGAGGAGAATGTTTAGAACTGACCGTGTAAAATATATGTTATACCGCAATTCAAAACTTTGAACCATGTGAAGCATGTGAAATTAAAACAACGACCTGTCGTCTTGATTCTACATAACTGTATAGGTTGTAGCACGGGCCAGCGTGCACTCAGTAATTTATGGCACGGAGGGCTTCACAAGTATTTGGACGTTTATTAATGAGTGCACAATGTTGCGCGCTACAACAAATTTGTGATATGCTAAGCATGTTTTCAGAGTTTCCCCAGCAAACGTTCGTCACAGATCGGCATTAAATGCAGGGTACCGGAGTGTACTTCTCCCAGGATCATGTGTCTTGTCCGCGTTGTAAAGCACATTATTAATTCATTGTCACTTCAGTTTGTATACAATGCTAATTGTGCAAAATGCATCAAAAAAGTGTGAAAATGTTACCGACCGGAAGGTACTAAATAAAAACAGTAGATTCCAGCTACCCAGCGTTACCAAATAGCTAAACAACGGTCGATGGCTTACGGCCAAACAACAGCCAGCAGCCAGCCAACTTCAAACTCTAGCCAAACCAAGCCAATCAAGGAAATTTCGGTCAACCACAACACTATTTTTCACACATATGGCTTATCTATAGTGTTGTAGGGGTTGTCTGTGGGGAGTTTTGTTTCAGTCACAATGTTCTTAGGTGCCATATAGTTTTAGAGGAAACTCATTAGTCGAGGTAGCGCAAAGGAAACACCCAAAGGCCATTTGACACGAGTTAATCGAGCTGTTAAGCTAAACTCAACCCTTCTCCCATACCTGGTTGTTTTTTAAAGGGTTAAACCAGTTAAACCAGGCGCTGTATCGAATATGCTTACTTTACGCTAAGGAGACTATGCAGACAAAAAAATAGAAGTCCTAAAAGTGTACCAGCTGTCGTCACACTCTCCTAATTTTGAGCTATTGCTACAACAAACGCCAGCTTTATTATCACAATACTTCCAAATTTAATTCTATCCATATATACAAAATACAATACCAACTAAACAACTATACAATGCCAAACAACCACTAAAAACCAACAGATTTATCTAAAACTATTTTAATCCTCTCTCATATAGTTTATCCCAGCCCACTTCCAGCCTCTCCAACACTTCACCACATCTGGCTTCCAGTTTCACGTCCACCAGTTCGTCTGCGCGCGTCTCCCCTATCGTGATGACGCAGGTCGGCTTTCCAGCCTGAACGGCCTGAGTGATGTATCGATAGGCAGAATAGGCCTGAAATCACAACAGATCTTGTTGTGTTACATTGAACACAATAAGGAGCAACGTAAAGGAATGAAATTAGGGTCTAAAAATTTATTTAATTGAAAGGCAAAATTAAGGAAGGACGAGTAGACCTACATACATATGTAGTAGCAAGAGTGCATAACAGAAAAGAGTATGAAGCTCTTACGCTACTATATTGTGTTAAACATGCATGACATGCTCGGTTCGTTAACCACCCCCCCCCCCCAATTTTCGGGGATCCCACCTTGAACTATTTGCATGCTTTCATATAAACGTGTGTCTGCTCGCTAATTCGATAATTATAATCAGCCTTAGCTTTCGGTAGGCACTTTATTAGTAATTTTAATTAATTGATTATAACTTTAATGCAATTAAAAACCTCATTCGACAACTTTGTAGCATTTTTTCTGCTCTTTCCAATGGTATATATAAAAATTTTTGCATAAAACAAAAATGCGCATGAATGTAGTCTGCAACAATTTTATATCATCGGAAATAGCAGTAAAAATGCTACAAAGTTGTTGAATTAGTGTCTCAACTCCGCTAACCTAATTAAACTAGTAAATTTATTACTAATAAAATACGTACCGTAAGCCTAAGGCTAATTAGCGAACCAGCGAGCAGACACTAGTCAGGGTTTTTTTTTGTGTAAAATACTGTGTATTTACACAAAAAAATTAATTTACACAGTGAAAAACTAATTTACACAACAAAATACACAGCCAAATTTTCGAAAATTTTTACAAAAAGTGCTCTGAAAAAATAGTTTTCAAGCCTTTAAGTTTTAAAAAAGCTCTAGCTTTTAACTGGGGGCTGCCGCCCCCAGACCCCCGCCTGTTTCCAATGGTTTAGAATGGTTTTCTGCATTTCTGCATCAACATGGTTATGGGTGTTTTATTCTCCTAAGTCTTAATGCTTCTACTTATACAGTTGCGTATAATTTATTTTCGTACTGCGTGCGAATATTCGTAAATAGATGTAACATTTCTGCATCAACATGGTTATGGGTGTTTTATTCTCCTAAGTCTTAATGCTTCTACTTATACAGTTGCGTATAATTTATTTTCGTACTGCGTGCGAATATTCGTAAATAGCTAGTATTTATTCGTATTTAACTATACATATTTTTCTGAAGCTAGTATTATTCAATATGATTTCTTGTTTATCTCTTGTATATATAATAATAAAAGCAGTCAGAGCCTAAAAATAGTTGCCATACAACCCAAGGAATATTCAAAACGAAAGCTAAAGGAATACAACTTTTCAATGCCGTTTCTGCCGTTAATTTAAAAAATTTCTCAACTTCTGGGGGGCTCCGCCCCCCAGACCCCCCTCCGTTGTATAATTGGTCTGTCTGTACTATATGGAGCCGTCCCCAGTAGCAGTTAAAGCATCGAACCTTAGTACGTGACCAGCAAGTTTGTGAAAAATTATTCCAAAAAGTTGGAAAAATAAAGAAATCGTTTCAGTAGACGAAGTGTTTTTCAGAAATTTGAATTTGTCCAATCTTATTTTTGACATTTAATGAATTAATCTTTTTAAACATTTCCATTATGAATTCTATTGCAATTTACAAAATTTTCTCAACTTCTGAGGGGCTCCGCCCCGAACCCCCGTGTGGCTTCTTTCGAAATGTTACACAAGTGCAGTTGGCATGACTTTGGCTTGAATGATCCGAAAATAACATTGTAGCAAGAAAATAACGTCTAAATGTATTTTATTTTATATTACAGTTGAAAAACGACACTTTTAAATTTTACACAGCTTCAAACAAAAATACACAGTGAAATTTAAATTTACACAAGATTTACACAGGTCCGATTTTGAAAAAAAAACCCTGACACTAGTTTATGAAAGCACGTAAATAGTTCAAGGTGGAACCCCAAAAGTTTCGGGGGGGGGGTGTCCCCGAGTTAACGAACCGAGCATGCCAACCATGTTTAGTAGTGTAAGTTTCACACTCGTCTTATTCTATAATGTACTCTTGATAGTAGCTAGCGCAAATGATAGGAAGAGTATGACACGGTGACACGGTACTCTTCCCAGTGTAAATAGGCCAGTCAGATGCTCGGCACATTAAAGACCAAAATCTCAGACAGCTCAAAATACTTGCAAACTGTACATCGACCAGTCAACAGCACTGAAACCACCCCACCCCGCCCCCCCGCCCCCAGAAATTGACTCTCTTCACCTCCAGTGAGGATCCAAACACAATCAGTGCATCAGATTTCTGCAGCTGTTCAGAGGCCAGCTGGGATCGCTCTCGGGGCACCGAATCGCCAACGAAGACCACATCCGGTTTCAGAAGGCCATTGGAACAGGACCGGCAGGTGGGAACGCGGAACCGCTGGACTTCCTCCTAAAACAATACTGAAGAATCAGTTTATGAAGACTAGACTAGAATTAGTGATGGGTAATGGATATGCGGATAATTTATGTATCCGGACAATATCCGATTTTGGAAAAATATCCGAATATCCGTTTACAGGGCAGTGGATAATTTTTATATGTGGATAATTTCAAACTTGAGGAAAATATCCGGATATAATCCATTTGCAATTTAGACAAAATTATGAAAAATAGCAAATTTTTGACAAAAATTTCGAAAATTTGGATTATATTTCATTAATTCCTCTGAAAATAGTTTTGAAACCAAGGTTATGGGCTTGGCTGTATGATAGAAATTAGCAGCATACCGAAAAATTGTAATTTTAACGGTGAAGTCGAAAAATTTTCTTTAAGTTAAGTTTGAAATAGGCGGATAACCGGATACCCGGATATCCGTTAAGCAAAACTAATAAGCGGATAACCGTATATGAAAAAATATCCGGTGCCCATCAGAGTGAACTAGAGCAATGGGTGAGAGCCGGGAGTCTGGCAGTCAAGCTACTAGGAAGGGGTAGCACCTGAGAGTGAGTTTGCTTTGAAACCAACAAAAATACAGTCAACCCAGCCATCCATCCTTAACCGACCGGTAAGGACCGCCCCCCTTTCACGGATGCTAGCCATATAATTTGAGGAGGCGACACTCCTGGCTGCAAAATCCGGGGTTTCTGTGACAGGACGGACATACCGCCAGAAAGGAAAGCACCTGTGCACCTTTGACCAAAAAACTACTGTAAGTTAAGGCTGCAAATTCTAATTATTTTGGATATTTAAAACAAAGATTTGCCCGGCTCCAACTGTAATGCTCAGCACGGCTTTCAGTAAAAGCTAACTTCTCCAGAGAATGCTACAAGACCCGCACAATCTTTTTGGCACATAATTTTGTTGTAGAGATGCACGGGAACTAAGACGTGCGCTGGGCTTGCAGGTGGAGAATCCTGACTTATTTTTACTGGGTGGGTGGGGGTCGCCCCATTCGGCGACCTCCCACCCATGAAATGTCCCCATAAATTCCGACCTCCGTCCCATATCCCCAAAAATTGCCAAATTTAGCCATTTTACCCTAACATTTTCAAAAACTTTCGCGGTTTCGCCGGATTTTTTAACGAAATTTTTACTATTTTAGTCTTAAAACCACTTAGAATTTGTCATTTTTAGCGATTTTTAGCAGTTTTACATACAAAATCCGCAAAAATTCTAAAAAATTTTTCAAAAATATGCCCTCCATTTTGGGTGAGCCCGCCATCGATTGTGCCCCCCCAATAAAGCCCCCCATAAATTTTTGCCTAAAAATAAATCAGCCCGTTCCGGGAAGACCCAAAATTAACTCAGAAAGCCAAAACATCTCTTTTACTGCGCAGCAGGCCTCTTTAATTTGCTCGGCCCCCGGGACTCACACGCATTTTGCTTTTAAAGATTAGTGATGATGGGCACCGGATATTTTTTCATATCCAGATATCCGCCTATTTTGCGTTAACGGATATCCGGATATCCGCCTATTCCAAACTTAACTTCAAGAAGATTTTTCGATTTTGCAGTTAAATTTTCAATTTTTCTGTCAACTTTTTGGCAGGCTGTGAATGTCTGTCTATCATGCAACCAAGCCGCAACCTTCGTTTCAACAATATCTTCAAATTTTTGTCAAAAATTTGCTAACTTTTCTTTATTTTGACTGAAATGTACACGGATATCCGGATATTTTTCTCAAATCGGATATTATCCAGATATAAAAATTATCCGAATATCCAGTGCCCATCACTAATAAAGATACTCCTCACCATAATTGCGTGTAAACAATGGTTTAAGATAGGGATTGCATGATTTGTTTGTGTAATCTTTTCTTTAATTCCAAAGAACTTCTTGTTCGGATTCATGTAGATATTACGCATTTACGTTTGCTTGTGTATTAATGGATTCAGAAAAGACTATTCTCTGCTCTGATTGATGACTCATAGTTAAAGTTAAACTCTTGATATTAACAGCTCAACAGCGATTTCTCAAATACATGGAACTTACAGAAAAAATGCTAACATGTATCTAATGCTGAATTGTTTGAACATTATTTGCAAAGTAAATTCCTCAACTTTAGAAAAAATGCTCAAACAATGTTTTGCAAGTATATATATTTTCTGTAGTAAGCAAGTAAGAGCTCCTTATAAAAAATTAGCTGCGCAGCAGGTTTACAATTACTTAAATGTCCGACCGGCGGAAACTAAAACCTTTCGCATAAAATCTTGCTTGTTACTCATATTTTTGCTACAACTAACTGTATATATACACAATTTCAGTGGATGCCACAAAAACAGTGCTCTTGATCATATTGTTAGAAGAACCTTCCCCCGGTGCCCTGCACTCCAAAAGTGTCCGCACCCCCCCCCTCAAAAATTCATTTCATCGACTAAGAACCCAAGCCAAGCCAACACAGCAAAAACTAAAGCTCACTTCGGTAATTTCAGCATCAGCATCCGCCAGTATCTGCCGAGGAGCTAACGTTACCAGATCAGGATTTTGCTGTCGCATCTGGTCCTGCAGTTCAGCACGATCATACTGAGCACTACAGTTCACACAGACAACCCTGAAATGCAAAAAACAGGAATACAGAAAAACTTGACCGGAACATGAGGTGAAAATGCCAAAGGAGAACAACTAGAAACAAAACACATTTTCTAGAAAAATATATACATAACATCAGCTGCAAAATGCCAAGAAAATAGCCAAAGTTGCTCAGTCGGGTCACTCTAAATAAATCGGGTATGCGCTTTTTCTAGGCGAAAAAAGTGAGGGTTGGGAAGTGGGGGGATCCAAAGTGGTCTAAAATTGGAAAAATGCAGTAAAAAATAGCCTGTTTTCTACATGCTATAACTATGCTTAAAAGTGCTCAAAAGTTGAGTTTGAGTATACACCAAAATAGACGATTTTTGACCAAAAAATTCCTGTGAAGCCGGAAAATTTTTGAAAATTTTGACCAAAAATCCTTAAAATTTGGCATTTTCTGGGCACCTTATAGTGAGTGGGGGGAAGCCCAAAAAAGTGAGGGGGAGGGGCGCAACCCCCCCCCCGCGCCCCCCACATTAAAAAAGCCCAGTTAGTTGTACTAACGTAACGTACGTAACATTTGACAATGTTTGTTTTTTTGGCAAAATTTAATCAAATATAGCAACCTTTGTATATTTCCAAAGGTTGTGCAAAAATCATTATATGTATTTCGTTCGTTTTCGGTGTCGATCACGGCCGACTGGCCTATTTCTACTGGGGGTGGGGGGGGGTGGGGGGCCCCCCCTCATTCGGCGACCTCCCCCCCCCATTCGAGGAGCCCCCCCCATAAATTCCGAACTCCCCCCATAACCCCAAAAATTGCCATTTTTTAACATTTTTAGCCAAAATTTTCAAAATTTTTCCGGCTTCGCCGGATTTTTACCTAAATTTCCACTATTTTAGCTTAAAAAACGCCCTAAATTAGTTATTTTTTAGCGATTTTTAGCATTTTTTACGCAAAAACCTATAAATTTGTCAAAAAATATGCCCCCCCATTTTCGGTGAGCCCCCCCCATCGATGGGGGGGGGGGCTTCGTCGAGCCCCCCCCATATCGCCCCCCCATAAATTTTGGCCTAGAAGTAAGCCAGGCCGAAATTTTTTATATTTGGACGGTACCTACCTAATTGGTTACTGAAAAATAAATGTGCAATGAAGCCTTAAGCCGAAAAGTAGGGGGGGCGCCCCCCGCCCCCCCCCTCCACTAAAAAAGCCCAGCTAACCACACACGTTAAAGAAAAGAAAACCGGTGTCATTGCGAATACAGTAACGACACTCAGATCAGGAACACTGGAAATCGTTCCAAATGTCGCCAAGGTTAACCTTGAACATGTGCCAGAGTACGAGAGATCTAAAACGACAGTCAGTCTCGATTGCGGCAGGGTTAGCTAAGTTTGTCCGGAGGAAACGCTCGCGGTCAGTGGTTCGAGATTCCGCGACTGTAGAACTTTCGCTGACCTGGCCAACCCACCTATTCATCCTTAACTGGTTGGTAAGTCCTGGGCTTACTTTACTGGGGGGGGGGCACCCCCCCACTTTTCGGCTTCCCCCCCCCACTCGACCTCTACCCCCCCACTTTTTTGGGTTCCTATCCCCACTCACTATAAAGGTGCCCAGAAAATGCGAAATTTTGAGGATTTTTGGTCAAAATTTTCAAAATTTTTCCGGCTTCGCCGGAATTGTGTGGTCAAAATTCGCCTATTATGGTACTCAAACTCAATTTTTGAGCACTTTTTAGCATAGTTATAGCAGTATATACATGTAGAAAACAGGCTATTTTTACTGTATTTTCGGCATTTTCAGACTATTTTATTACCCCCCCCATCTCCCTCCCACTTTTTTTCGCCTAAAATAAACCCAGAAGTCGGTAAACAGTACCACTGACGTGGGAAGGTAACAGGAGAGCCTGTGTAAGGGTTGGGCGAGACCGAGACTAGCAATTGTAAGCTTAAACTTAATTTCTTCCAGTTTTGAGGCTTAGGCCCAGAATTAGGGATATTAACACATTAAACATACGGATTTCGCACATCGACAGTTGATTTTCGTTACACTGATTTAAAATTTTTGCTAAAATTTGATGTTTAAAAAAATTTCCGGCCTCGGTCGGAGACCGAGACTTTTGGGGGAGCGAGACCGAGACCGGCCAACTCTCGGCTTTTGGGCGAGACCGAGACTCCCCTGGGCTTATTCTAGGAATTTTTTCTTGGGGGGGACTCTTTGGGGGGGGCCTCGGGGGGCGAGTCATTTTTGGGGGGGGGGGGGCGAAAATTTTTCAAAATTTTTCTAAAACCATGCTAAAAATTGCGCTATTTTTATAGCAATCGCCAAAAATAAGCGGATTTAGTGCTTAAATAGGCAAAAATCGACTAAAAATCTCCGGCGAAGCCGGAAAATTTTTGAAAATTTGGCCTTCTGAGCGATTTTTTCAGGGCAAAAGTTGGTACCAAAAGGGGCACCCACTTTTTTGGGGGGGGGAACGATTTTGGGGGGGGGGGGGGCGGGTGTTTATGGGGGGGGCCCCCCCCCCCCCCCCAGTAGAATAAGCCCAGCTCCCAAACCAGGACTGTAGAAGGGAAGCCACTGCACCCCTCCCTTCCACGGATGCAGCCGTTATTTTATAAGTGACACTCCCGGCTCTACGGCACCGAATCCGGGGGGATAAGCTCAGACATCGCGACTCCTGTGGCAGAACAAAATTACAATCTCTTGGGAAGAACCTTTCCCTTATATACATAAATTTATTTTGCTAAAATTAAAGAAAATCAGTTTTCCACAAACGTTAGCTATGTATATATATACATATACTGCATTGTAAGGACTATTTGTGACAAAATCATCTAATTTTTCGACCCGCCCTTAAAAGCTTAGAGAGCTCCAAAAAAGGGGGTGTCCCCCAAAACCCTTCCTCCTTCAAAAATGTCAACTAAAAATACCTGTGCATACTTCCATGTAATTCCAGGACCTGTGAGCTGCCAGCCTTTTGATGCAGGCCGTCAACATTTTGTGTCACCAGGAACTGAATCCGACCATAGCGTTCCCACTGGGTCAAGGCCAGATGACACTGGTTAGGCTGAAAGGCACTGAACGTCGGCCAGGCGGCAAAATTTCTGGCCCAATAGCTGAAAAAAATCATAACAAAAACACCTGTGGGACAGGGATAGTTAAAACCAAGGGAGTCGCGTGACCCAACTTATAAAAGGCTAGCAGGCCCATGTAAACAACAGAAATATTGTGTCTCCGAACAATGCTTATTGCTTAGGAACTATAGTTGAAATTTGAATATGCCTTTATTTTTATAGATTTTCCTTTGTCCAATTTGCGAACTACGTATATATTATATATGCGTAAAGAGGACCAGGACATGACAGCAAAATTTAATATTAAAATGCATGTCACAGGTGCTAGAAAGCATTTCTAAATTTATTTAAAGTATTTAATATTTTGACTGAAACTAGGCAGAGAAACTAGCTACGGATAAACAAAAACATACGTAAAGCTAACGTAACTAGGCTAAGCTAGCAGCAAAAACAAAGTAACTACCTAAATTCCTTTTTCTACTTATGCGCCTAGTAGGGAGGTGACGCAGTGTTCTAACTTTCATATTATAATTTACTCCGTTCTGACTTTCTGCATTGCTAACACCCAAAGTCTAAATTAAAGTATTATTAGCTTGCAAGTAACTGATTCAGAGAACTGCCAAAAGTGATGAATACGTTTTATGGCTTTTGCACTTTTTATGAGACATGACTAAGATCATTAGTGTCAAAACCCATGAATCAGCTAATAACTTTTACTAACTTCAAAGAGTTTCCTTTTAAATTGTGCAATATCCTCCTGAAATTGCACCATACTCACTGAGTCAGCAAACCGCTATATAAGCGCTAGCTTTCTAGCAGTCAGCGGCCAGTCGTCAGTGTTCCTAAACCTAAGTCAACTTTGTTTTATGAAATACCTATCATACCTATGTTGCCGTACGTTATAACTATTCATGTAACTGATATGCCTGCACAAGTTGATTGAATATATTTATGCTATGTCTATCAGTAAAGAAGTTTGGGTTTAACTTTTGGCTATCTACAACTACGATCCATACCCTGCAGTAACAGGTCCCGTTTTGGGTTAGTTACTGGGCTACATTATTACGCTTCCACAAACACTGCGCCGGACCTCGACCTGCTACATTTGGTAGCAGAGCGTGGTTCATTCAATTTCGACGTTAATTTTCCTAATATCAAATGGATGCCTAAATTTTGACTTTTATAATCACTTCGACTGCGCCCATCAAACGTTTGGAAATCAGTCATCAATTAATGTACCTCCTTAACGATGCGATCAATTTTGGAAGTAAATTTTGTCCTGCGGAAAGCCCTATTCGTCTACATGGCGCGTAACTTGGAATGGTGTCTTCAGGAATTGGAACCGGAATAACTCCGATGACCCGAAAACAGTGAATATACTTGGCTGACCATAAGATTAAATTGTTGACGGTTTAACCGATTGTGTATATGTCTGCGTGTGCTATATTATGTACCTCCCGGTGTATACCAGGGCCAAAAGTCTACCCTGTGGGTTGACTACTATATACCAACTCAAAATGTTTTCGTATATTTTCAAATTTCAAAGAACTGCAGAAAGTTGTACAAACAATAGGAAAATAAACACAGTAAGCAAGAATAATTTTATTTTACTTTAGAAATCAGAATGGAGAATACTCAAGTTTTACTGATTTTAGGCGCCTAGGCAAGCTAGATTGCGTAACAAATTTGAAAGCGAAGCTTCAAAACTTTAACAGCTAGCTGTTAGTTAATTTCTTTGTAATATCTTGAAGTTTACAATTTGAATGAAAAGGATCAGACTTAGCGAATTTTGTAAGCAGACTTTTGACCAAAGATGCACAGCGAAAGGAATTTTGTTTAAGATAGGACCACTTTGGATACTGACGAACCTTATTTTTGACTTGAGTTAACCGAAGCTGAAGGCTTCGGTACGGAAAGTGCGCGCGCTGAATTTTTCGGATTTTGTCTTCTGGCAAGACTTGTATTATTTAAAGCCTTTGGATAAGGCTTGTGTTTGTCCTATATACCGAAGAGGGTATAGTGACCTCTGATCTGGGACGACTGACTGTCCCCTAAAGGTTTGATATTTTAGCTTCCTATTGCTTATAGTGAAACTAGGTGACCACAGCCGATGTGGTAATGCGAGGTCGTCAGATATTGATAAGAAATAAATATTTTGGAATATACAGAGTTCCTGCTTTTGGTACATTAAAGTTATCAATTTTGCTGTGCATCTATTTCAAAAGTTTCTAGAAATGCATTGCAGTGCTAACTTGAAGGAATTAAATCACTGTGAAAAAGTTGAAATATCGAATGCTGTGTACACAGAGAATTGCTAGTAGCTCGCAGCTACATTCAGACAATACATTAATCTTCGGATGATTGTGGCCTTCACACTGTGATACACTATACAATCGTATCCAGCTGCAGGTAAAATATCAAAATGTAGAACCACTCATTTGCGGACTGATACAATTAAAATCATAAAATAGGCATATGCATACGTAGTGCGCATTTGCGTTGCCAACTTGCAGGCTTCGTTTGATAGTTTTAACTGGCATAGAAACTTGTTAACTTCCTTCGCTGCAACATTTGGAAAATCAATTCGCAATTCATTCAGGATGCTTCTCAGCCATGTTAAAAATATTGAGTCAGCAGCGACACGTATATGTTTGCAAAACGTATCCGTTAATTGAGGTTATGAAAGACTTGCAAAAAAAACAACAAAGCTTCCAGTGCGCCAGATACAATAAATTTGCTTACTAAACAAATAAGAAACGCGTGCAAAGATGTTATTTTAGCGCAGTACGTTACCATGCGCTCACTGTCAAATTCTATACCGAAATGAATAAAATATGAAAGTAGTAAAAGGTAAAATCAGGCAGAAGCACCTAAAAAATAAAATACTAAAAGCAAACAAGCCGAGCTGCTTCTTTTTAATTTTCCTAGCCAGTAAATCGCGGAAAATTTGTAATTCTGAACTAAATAATAAAATATCACCTCTCAGGAAGAAAGGACTTTTACTTTTGTAATATTAGGTGACTGGAGCTATATATCATTAACTCCACTGTATTAAGGTTAATTTCGAACCAGGAGTTTCGACTTTTGAAGGGGTGAATGATGTCACAGGTGCTAGAAAGCATTTCTAAATTTATTTAAAGTATTTAATATTTTGACTGAAACTAGGCAGAGAAACTAGCTACGGATAAACAAAAACATACGTAAAGCTAACGTAACTAGGCTAAGCTAGCAGCAAAAACAAAGTAACTACCTAAATTCCTTTTTCTACTTATGCGCCTAGTAGGGAGGTGACGCAGTGTTCTAACTTTCATATTATAATTTACTCCGTTCTGACTTTCTGCATTGCTAACACCCAAAGTCTAAATTAAAGTATTATTAGCTTGCAAGTAACTGGTTTTAAGTAATGGTTTTAACCCATTTGATTCAGTTCTAGATTGGTTGATTGCTGTAAAGTTACCTCAATTCCTGGTGGTTTCCTTATTGGTCTCGCTCCGATATTTGGGCGAATCATCAGCGCAGTTACTCCTGTCCAATATTTACTCCAGTGTGAGGATCCTTTTCGGTCCCCCTGGCTTTATGTCCATGATCCCGACCACTGTCCTATCTTCTCCCGCATATCCTTTCTAGCACCCATATCAGAAGAAGCATTGCTGATTGATTGATTGATTGATTGATTGATTTAAAAACAGATGCCTCCATCTCCAACTCCATCGAATCCTAGTGGCGTAACTCAGCCTTGCTCCAACAACTGTGGGCATGACATTGCAGAACTTGACCATTGCGTTTCATGCTATGTTTGTTCCAAATGTTACCACGCACGATGTGTGGGACTGATTACGCAGTATTTCAAGAGTCTTGAGAAAATGGCTCCTCTCAATGTCGTGTGGCTCTGCGATGACTGCAAAAGCGCTCCACTGATTTGCAGCGGCCAAACCCCCAGAGTCCCAAATCGGAACGCTGCCGTCCAATCAATCACTATTTGTACCACACCGCAAGGTATGCAAACTGAGCCCCAACCTTCTTCGGCAGAATCCCAACTGTCTCTGTCATTAAATTCTCCTCGTCCTACCCAGATTGTCACTTTTTCTGGTCCAAGTGATCCCCTGTCCTGCTTCTACAAATTCAATTTCTATTTCAATGGCATTTGGTTCAAATCAGCTGAACATGCCTTCCAATACCATCGGCTTATTTTCTACGGCTTCGAGGAAGCTGCACAAAAAGTGCTGAGTGCTCCTAGTCCTGCATCCGCAAAGAGTTTTGGAAAGGCTTGCCACAGATCACCAAACAGAGATATGGAATATGAGCTTTTGCTCATGAAGGACATCCAGAAAGCCAAATTGGAGCAGTGTGCATCATTCCGTGATGCATTGCGCAGCTCTGATGACGCCTTTCTAGCCCACTCTACCTATCCGTCGAAGAACGCGTACTGGTCGACAGGTCTTCACAGAGACTGTCCCCTTAGCTCAACAACTTTTCCTGGACAGAATGTGCTCGGAAAGATTATTATGGAGCTACGCCCGCATGTAGGCCCGGAATCATCCTACTCTGCCTCTTACGATATTGTAGATATGGGTGATGCTGTTCAAATTATCCGGGATGGCGAATCTCCTGTCCAGCCTATTGGAAGGTCCACCAGACAGAAGCGAGGTGGTACCACTCATACTCGGCGACAGCATTCAGGTACTCCATGGTGCTTTCACTGTGGAATCAAAGGCCACATCATTGACAATTGTAGGTTGAAGCGCTACGGACAAGTTTTGTGTCATCACTGCCGCAGCCCAGGCCACAAACGACGCTTTTGTCCGTTCATAACCCACACAGAGTCTCCTGAATATTCTCCTCGCCCAATGGCTCAGGTCCGTCCTCCACGGCGCTTTCGACGTCCCCTGCTACCTACCCCTGATTACTCCTACCAACCGCTGACCTATGCCCAAGCCCTGATAACAAACCTGGACACGTCCAATTTTCCTCCTCTTCAGTGACGGTCAGGCCAAGGTAGGAAGGCCGTTCCACGAGTTGCTGTAGATTCGATTTCTGTTCCTACTTCTGCTGCTATGCCTATTGGAAACACAATTACTGCTGCTACTGCTACTACTATGATAAGTCCTGTCTCTGATCCTGCTGTCTCACCTGCAAATGTACGTAACTGTGATGGTCTTTCTGTTGTATTTTGTAATGTCAGAAGTATCTGTAACAAGTTTCTGCAGTTTCATTTTGAGATATGCCTTCATCACAATTTTCCGGACGTCATCTGTTTAAACGAAACATGGTTAAAAGAAGATTGCCCAGATAGCTTATTTCTCTGCAAAAATAACTATAACATTTATCGAAATGATAGAAAAACCGGCAATCGAGGAGGAGGAGTTGCAATTTTGGTGAAAAAATCTATTTCAAGCAGGGAAATAAAATTTCCAGTTCTAAATTCTATTGAAGGCATCGGTGTTGAGGTTAGCAGGAAGGAGATTGAAAAACATATATATTGCACCTTTTATAGATCTTCTGTTACCGATACCGTATGTTTGCAAAGTTTAGAAAATTGCATAAAATTTCTTCTTAAAAAGAGACTTCCACTTGTTATTACAGGTGATTTCAATCTTCCTGGGGTGGATTGGTGCATTCCTTGTGCTACTAACATTCACAAGCAAAATGAGTTTATGACTTTATTTCTTGAAAATGGTTTTACCCAGAAAGTATTAGGTCCAACGAGAGGAAACGCCAACTTAGATCTGGTTTTTGAAAGCAATCCAAATTTAATTTCTGACGTAAGTGTTGAAGCTCCTGTTGCAAATAGTGATCATGGTAGTGTATGTTTTAATGTAAATATCAAGTCTCCAGCTCGTGAGATCAAATCGTTTTACTGCTGGAATCGCGCAAATTACGGTGAAATTACTACTGCTCTTGAAATGATAAATTGGAGGAACTTTTTTACGACACATGTTTCAGTAAATGAGAAATGGATAGCTTTTAAAAAACTGTGCACCCAACTGATTGAGGAAAATGTACCACAAAAAACTTTCTGTGAGAGAGATCGGCCAAAATTCCCCAAAAATATTAGACGTCTACTTATTCGAAAGAGGCAGCTTTTCAAAAAAGTTCGCAACTCCCCCAGTAATGAAAATAAGTTGGCTTTCGAACAAATCTCGAATTTGTGTGATGCTGAAATTCGACGTTTTCACTACATCAATGAAATGAGATTCGTTCAGAAACCCTCCAACCGTGCTTTTTTTGCCTATGTCAAACGTCAATTAGGATGTCGTGATAACGTATCTACGCTATGTGCAGACGATAACATCGCCGTTGATGATCGTGAAAAAGCAAATTTCTTAAATTCGCAGTTTGAATCTGTATTCGTGCGGGATAACGGGAGGGCAGTACCTTTGGTAGAAAAGGAATTCGAATCAGCTTTTGAAAATGTTATTTTTACGGCGAAGGCTATTGAAGAAGCCATTGGGACTTTAAAACCGGCTTCTGCTGCAGGGCCAGATAACATTCCTGCTAAGTTTTTAAAGTCTTGTAAGCTGCAACTGTCTCGACCGTTGCAAATTATTTTCCAACAGTGTTTTGATGAAGGGGTCCTGCCGGAGGATTGGTTAGTAGCTCATGTGGTCCCCATTTATAAAGGGAAGGGGTCACGATCGGGGCCTGAAAATTACAGACCAGTATCTCTGACCTGTATATGCGCAAAAATTATGGAGAAAGTCGTGAAACGTTTTTTACTGGATCATCTCCTTAAAAACAAGCTCATCACTAAGGAGCAACATGGTTTTATGTCGCATCGCTCCACACAAACCCAATTACTTGAATGTTTAAATTCCTGGACAAAAATGCGTGACAAAGGGGAGGGGATCAAGGTTCTTTATTTGGACATTAGCAAGGCTTTCGACTCTGTATCACACAGTAAGCTTATGTGCAAACTCGACGCTCACGGAATAAGGGGAGCAGCGTTGACTTGGATATGTGCATTTTTATGTGGTAGGACGCAATATGTCAGAGTGAACGGCGTTTTGTCAGATTGTGTAGTAGTATCAAGTGGAGTACCCCAAGGCAGTGTTCTCGGGCCACTTCTCTTTTTACTGTATATAAATGACCTTCCCGATGTAATCACCAATGCTGATGTTAAAATATTTGCTGACGACACAAAACTATACTTCTCCAGTGCATCTCTTAACGAATTTACGTCCTTTCGAAATGACTGTGAACGTGTGTTTGAGTGGGCTTCTGAGAACCAACTTTCGATAGCCTTGCAAAAAAGCCTTTTTATTGAAATGGGATCTCCCTATTTTACTGATGATTTCGTAATAAATGATTGTACGGTACCTAAAGTAGATGTCGTCAAAGACTTGGGAGTTTATATAACGAGTGATATGAAATATTCTACACATTGTGATAAAATATGTGCAAAAGCACATCAAAAAGTGGCCCTAATTTTCAAGTCTTTTTGGTGTCGAGATCTAAAATTCCTGGTTGCCATGTTCATAAGCTATGTAAGACCCATATTAGAGTATAATTCGTGTGTCTGGTCACCTCATCTGAAAAAAGATATAAGTAAACTAGAGGTAGTGCAGAGGAGGTTTACCAAAAGAATACCCGAGATTAGGGATCTTTCGTACGAAGAACGGCTAAAATTAACGGGACTTGAGTCACTAGAATGCCGCAGGCTGAAGGCAGACCTTACTCAGGCGTATAAAATAATTTATCAATTGGATGATGTAAATTCGGCAGAATTCTTTACGTATGCCGTAGCCTCTGGCACGAGAGGTCATATACTTAAATTGAGAAATTCGAAACCTCGTTTAGATTGCAGAAAATATTTTTTTTGCAAATAGAGTGATTCCGATTTGGAATAGTTTAGATTCTAGTATTGTAGCTGCCCCAAATACCTTTGTCTTCAAAAAATTGCTGGACAAATTGGATTTTAGTAGTTATCTGAAGTACGACTTTCATTAGTAATTGTAATTTGTTTATACTAATTTATGTATATACTTGTTTCTTGTGTTCGCAGAAATTGTATATATACGTACGTTTGTACTGTCTAGTGTGTGTCCAATTGACATAGTTCCTGGTGCATGCATTGTATTGTATGTAACCATTTTGGCCACTGTTATAAATGTATATATATACGTATATACGTAGTATGCAGATTATGTTTTGCTTCGTGCTTATGTGCCGTCTTAGTTCTGGCCAAATAAACGCTTTGTTGTTGTTGTTGTTGTAACTGATTCAGAGAACTGCCAAAAGTGGTGAATACGTTTTATGGCTTTTGCACTTTTTATGAGACATGACTAAGATCATTAGTGTCAAAACCCATGAATCAGCTAATAACTTTTACTAACTTCAAAGAGTTTCCTTTTAAATTGTGCAATATCCTCCTGAAATTGCACCATACTCACTGAGTCAGCAAACCGCTATATAAGCGCTAGCTTTCTAGCAGTCAGCGGCCAGTCGTCAGTGTTCCTAAACCTAAGTCAACTTTGTTTTATGAAATACCTATCATACCTATGTTGCCGTACGTTATAACTATTCATGTAACTGATATGCCTACACAAGTTGATTGAATATATTTATGCTATGTCTATCAGTAAAGAAGTTTGGGTTTAACTTTTGGCTATCTACAACTACGATCCATACCCTGCAGTAACAGGTCCCGTTTTGGGTTAGTTACTGGGCTACATTATTACGCTTCCACAAACACTGCGCCGGACCTCGACCTGCTACATGCAAAAGCAAAAAACCGCCTTGGGAAATCAGGCTCCAACCTTTCCCGTATGCGCCCTAGAAATCTCTGGCTTGGTGCATTTTTAGGCCCTTTTTCCTCTCCCACTTTTGGTCTTTTCTCCACCAGTGGGGGGTGGCTCCATCTCCCACTTTTTTCGGCCAGAGAAAAATTCAGCACCCCCTCTCCCCTCACATATATACCTGTGGATTTGTGGACTGCTGTCTGTTTGACTGTTTATATACTGTTCTGACATCTTTAAATGTTTGAAAGACGCAAATTAAACATAAAATTATTATAAAATACGTACAGCTTACGATTTTGGGCAGACTTCATAAAGTCTTGATGAGTCATCGGTTTAGTCTTCAGACGGGCAAAGCGACCCACATCTTTGGACCGGTAGTCGGGTATGCCGCTCTCGGTGGAGAAACCAGCCCCTGTGAGCACAAAGAATTTACGAAACTCGTCCACAAAGTGCTGCAGACAGCGAAATTCCATCGGATCAATCGGTTCATGACTCGGCACAAAGGCACGCGACAAACAAACAAACAAACAATTGGTTTATTCAGTAAAGATTATGGTCACGCAGTAAAACATTTACTGAAAAGGAATACAAAGAACTGTATACACAGCTACTTACATGCATCCGTACATACAACAATATAAAACAATCAGATAAAACCTATTTCAGACTAATATCTACATCTACAAACTACGTGAAAATTGTATAAACATGTGCAGTATATAAATAGCCACAGAAATGCTAAAAGATCTTTGTATAAATCGACAAATCTATATCCTGCAGTTTAGATTTAAAAGCCTCAAGTGAATCAACCTTGACAACTTCAAGGGGGAGGTTATTCCACAATTTAACTACTCTGCTACTGAAAAAATTTAGTTTCTCATTTCTTCGGCAGTGTACAGAATCTAACATTAAATTATGGCCCCTTAATCCCACATCCTGACGGTAGGCAAAATAGTCAGAAAAATCTATGTTGTCGAGATTTTTCACTATGCGAAAGCACTGATTGAGATCTGCTTTGATCCTACGCAATTCCAAACTTTCTAATCCCAAAATTGCCAAACGCTCAGAATACGTTTTATTGCGCAAACCCGGAATCCGCTTTGAAAACCGCCTTTGAACGTTTTCTACTCTCTCAATATCTTTTTTTAAATACGGAGACCATACCGGCGAATTATACTCCAAAATAGGTCGGATATAAGTAGTGTACATCGCACACAAAAAATCCCGGTCTCGTGATCGAAATGACTTAAAAATAATGTTCATACGAGTCAAAGCTTTAACACTGATTGATGAGCAGTGTTGGGAAAACTTTAATTTATCATCTACAACTATTCCTAGATCTTTCATAGAGTTTACAACTGGAATCTGAACATTGCTCACAGTATAATCGAATTCTCTGTTGTTTCCACCGAAATGCATTAAAACACACTTTTCCAAAGCAATTTTCAATTGGTTCTCGTTCGCCCACCCAAAAACGTTTTCGATATCATGTAAGAGTACACTACGGTCAACATCATTACCACATGTATAATATATTTTTGTATCATCCGCATATATTTTTACATAGCTTTGTTCAACTCTACTAACGACATCATTAATATACACCAAGAACAAAAGTGGACCTAACACACTTCCTTGAGGCACCCCACTCAGAACCCGACACCGTGTTGAATACACCCCGTTCACCCGAACCACCTGATAGCGATCGTTTAGAAAATTTTCTATCCATTTACAAAATATATCAGGAACTTTATAGCGTTTCAATTTGTAGAGCAGCTTCAAATGACTGACCGTGTCAAAGGCTTTACTAATATCGATATAAACTACATCTACCGGAATGTTTTTGTCTATAAATGTGACCCAATCCTTTACACAGTTCAAAAGTTGTGTTTGAGTTGACCTACCAGAGACAAAACCGTGCTGGTGACAAGATATAAAACCGGATTTAGTAAAGTAATCAAAAAGTTCATCCTTCAGTATTCGTTCCATCAATTTACAGCAAATACATGTCAAACTAACTGGCCTGTAGTTAACCGCTCCCGCCTTAGAACCCTTGCCTTTATATATGGGAACAACTATAGCTTGCTTCCAGTCACAAGGCACTATTCCTGTTACAAAGGATTCATGAAAAATTAATTGGAGAGGAACAGACAGAAGTATGCTAAACCTTTTAAAGAAAACAGCTGGGAGGGCATCAGGCCCAGGGCTAGAATTTGGCTTCAGTTTCGAAATGGCATTTTCTACATGTTTTCGAGTGATTCTAAAGCTAGAGAGTGAATGGGCTATATCCTCATCGACAACATATTCCGGAACCGTAGGCAGATTATTATCATCAGTAACATAAACAGAAGAAAACTGGTTAGCAAACACATTCGACATATCAAAATCCCCAGACACCTGGCGGTCACCATCAACTAGCAGAGACAAACTACTATGAGGAGACAAAGATTTTTTAACATAGGAGTAAAATGCTTTAGAGTTTCGATTTGACAAAAATTTGGCCTCATATTTCAGGTTATCTTTTTTTACAGATTCAGAACAAAATTTAGCAACTTGTTTATACGCTTTCTTGTTATCAGAAGAAGGACTCTTTTTCATCTTTCGAAACGCTTTTTTCTTATTGGCCAACATTCTCTTGGTATTATTAGAGTACCTTCGAGGGTGTTTCCGCTTGCCCGTTAGTTTCGTCGGTACAAAGATATCAATGAGGTTCAAGCAAATATCCTTAAAAATTGTCCACATTTCGTTAACAGATTTGTCTTGAAACAGCAAACCCCAGTTCATAGCCTGCAAGCACCCATACAAAGCAGCGTTATCAGAATTAGCCCAGACCTTTGTAGGTAAATTTTTTGGTACAGAATTCAAGCATGCAGCATTAATAGAAAAAGTAACAACGTTGTGATCACTGTTCCCTAATGGGGGCATACATTTTGTTTCTGAAATGAGGGAGGGTGTGTTCGCAAATATTAAATCCAAAACAGCCACATCCCTTGTGGGTTCAAGTACATGTTGAACAAGATCAAAAGAAGTGAAAAGATCTAAGAATTCATCTTGTTTATGCACCGCGGAAGCTGTACTGTTAGGCCAGTCAATACCAGGTAAATTGAAGTCACCCGCAAAAATAACAGGAAGGTTCTGATCATTTAAAAATTCTAATAGCAAGTCAAAGTATTCCACGAGGTGGCTAAGAGAAACCGAAGGCCTGTATACATTGCATACGAGCATATCTAAATCACAACACTTAATTTTTATACAAACTACATCAGCATCATTGTGAACAGGCACATTCACTTGACAGCACTTCAGCATAGTGGAAACCATAATAGCAACCCCCCCGCCCCTTCTGCCGGTCCTGTCTGCTCTGAAAACATGATACTGGTTGTTACAGGAAAGAAGAGAATTTGGGTCATCCGGAGTTAACCATGTTTCAGTAAGTAAAACCAGATCCGGAGATAGAGCATCAACTATTTCTGCCTTAAAATCTTCAGTTTTGTTAACAATACTACGAGAATTCAGTAAAACAGCTGAAAAAGAACGCTTACGTGTAACCGATTCCTTTATACCAAAGGCCTTCCTATCATGGCCTAAAGAAAACCCGACGGCCTGTGTCTCGCGACATTTGAACGGCCACAATTTACAACATCACTATATGTGCGAAAAGAGTTCATAGAATTACCATTAAAGTTATTATCCAGAAGGCTTAGCAACGGAGTCGGAGCAGGAATGGGAGGAATCTGATCGGGTGGGCTAGCACGGCAAAATCTTCGTTTGTGCCCCCGGAAACCGCAAGAAAAGCAAGAAAAGTTTGAGTGCCTAAGTCGGCAGATTCTGGCAGAGTGGCCACCCATCCCACATAGGGAGCAACAGCTGAAAAGGCTAGGATTGGAGGTGCCAGGGCGTCGGGGTCTGGGCCGGGGAGCAGTGGGTACACGTTCTCCATCACAAAGGACCACCACCACTTCACCCCGATCCTCCACACAAATATCAGGTTTGGGATAGTTGTCCTCTGATTTTAAATTGCCGCGGATATCCTGAAGAATGTTTCCGAAAACATTAAGACCAGGAAAATTGCCAGAACGAGCTCCCTCAAGATCACTGTGATGCAAACCGGACGCCCAAAATTTATCCGCTGGGTAAGTGGAATGGACTAGGGGAGAGTTTCCAGAGTCCCGTAATGCCTGACGAAAGGAGTAGCATTGAACCAATTTACAAGAAATAAGTTTTTCCATGAGCCTAACATCGTCATCGCGACTGTCCTTCTGTGGTAGCTGCTTAGCTAACCTTACAGCCGCACCAGCATGAGGAGCATTCCTAATATCATTCGCCAAGTTTGAATATCCCTGATTTAGAGCCCGTTGATAGTGGTAGCCATGCTCAAGTGAAATAAAGTCTTCACCCTGGAAGGTAAAGGAGAACTGGTAAAAATTGGACAAAGGATCCTGGTGCCCTTGGACTATACGAGGGCTGACAGAGGACGGCATTGCCGGCGTAGAACCCGTTGTAGCAGGCAAAGGAGGACAGGCGGAGGAAGTAGGAGATATAGGAGTAAGGCAACACTGAACCGAAACATCACAGGAAATTTCGGCAGGACGAGGGGATGAATTGACCAGGTTACTTCGGCAAGAGACGCAGGAATAAGGGCAGAAAGTAGAAAATTTATTCTGCCACTGGGCAAAGGCAGATTTTGTGAGACCGGTACAGTCGAGACAAGCAGGCCGGTTGCAGATAAAACAAACGGCAGAATGATCAAACTCGGCAATTTTTCCGTTACAGGCCACGCACTCGGTACAAGGCATACTGGAACCCAATAAAGCAAAATAATGGATAATCCAAATAAGATAAAGGAAAGAGACCATAAAGCAAATAGGAGTAAAAAAGGTAGGCTAGGCTCTATCACAACGTAAAATACCCAAGTAAAGTTTGGACAGTAACCAAAGGACCGGAATAGGTAGATAAAAATCCAGTAATCAAACGCAGAAATAAGACAGGAAAGAAAATTAAGAAAAGGCAAATAAAAAACCGCCAGCTGAAGACAGGATAAAGCAGGATAGACATGCAGCAAGGTAAAGTATATGATAAAGCAAAACCAGTAAAAGTAGCAAATCAAATATCTGGCTGAGCTGAACGCATCCATAAGCAATCTAAACAAATAAACCCCATTTGATCCAGACTGAATCAAATGGGTTAAAACCTAAAAATTAATGGGTTAGATTCCCTATTCGGCGCACAAGGCTGGTTTTTTTCTTTTAGTAACCGAATTTCCCTTCCCCCCCCCCAGTTTTACTATCCACCCTGTATTTATATTTCAAATTTTTCCCTTTCCCCCCCAATTCGTTGCCCCCCCCGGGCGTTTTTTTCCCCCCCTCCCCTCTTTTTTCCCCCCCCAAAAAAAAATTATCACAGAGATACATATACACAACACATAAAACAAAACCCCGCCCCCCCACACACGCGAGAAAAACCTTCTAATTCCACACAAATTATTTTCCTGAAGCGGAAAAATGCCTGATAATAGCCTTTTCAGAACTTTATACACGGTGCGTCATCTTAGGCTGGAAGGCCACTGTTCATGGCCTCTACAGAACATTATACACGGAGCGTTATCTTAGGCTGGAAGGCCACTGTTCATGGCCTTTTCAGAACTTTTTACACGGTGCGTTATCTTAGGCAGGAAGGCCACTGTTCATGGCCTTTTCAGAACTTTTTACACGGTGCGTTATCTTAGGCAGGAAGGCCACTGTTCATGGCCTTTTCATAACTTTTTACACGGTGCGTTATCTTAGGCAGGAAGGCTATTTTAAAACCCATCCAGCACCGTAACCTTGGATATGCAGTTATATACATGACAAAAGTTGCTCTGCTCATTTAGGGCTTTCATTTAAAACCAAATTTGACAACTTTTGGAAATTTTGATTTTTGACCAATTAGGACCCCTTGCCAGGCCGCCACATGTCGCTAGGGACCAGTTTGGAGGGGTCCTCCAATGAGATAAAATGTTCGCCTCACCAAGGGCTTTCATTTTATACCAAACTTGAAAACCTTTCAAAAAATTAATTTTGGACCGGTCCGGACCCTGGTCAGGGCGCCACAGGCCGCTGGATCCACTTTTGGAGGGGTCCTCCAATGACAAAAAATGTTCGCCTCACCATGGGCTTTCATTTGATACCAAACTTAGCCACTTTTGGAAAAATCGATTTTTGGGCATTTTGGACCGGTCCGGACCCTGGTCAGGGCGCCACAGGCCGCTGGGGTCACTTTGGAGGGGTCCTCCAATGACAAAAAATGTTCGCCTCACCAAGGGCTTTCATTTGATATCAAACTTGACCACTTTTGGAAAAATCGATTTTTGGGCATTTTGGACCGGTCCGGACCCTGGTCAGGGCGCCACAGGCCGCTGGGGCCACTTTGGAGGGGTCCTCCAATGACAAAAAATGTTCGCCTCACCACGGGCTTTCATTTGATACCAAACTTGAAAACCTTTCAAAAAATTGATTTTGGACCGGTCCGGACCCTGGCCAGGGCGCCACAGGCCGCTGGGACCAGTTTGGAGGGGTCCTCCAATGAGATAAAATGTTCGCCTCACCAAGGGCTTTCATTTGATACCAAACTTGAAAACTTTTCAAAAAATCGATTTTGGACCGGTCCGGACCCTGGTCACGGCGCCACAGGCCGCTGGGTCCACTTTGGAGGGGTCCTCCGATGACAAAAAATGTTCGCCTCACCAAGGGCTTTCATCTGATACCAAACTTGGCCACTTTTGGAAAAATCGATTTTTGGCCATTTTGGACCGGTCCGGACCCTGGTCAGGGCGCCACAGGCCGCTGGATCCACTTTGGAGGGGTCCTCCAATGACAAAAAATGTTCGCCTCACCATGGGCTTTCATTTGATACCAAACTTAGCCACTTTTGGAAAAATCGATTTTTGGGCATTTTGGACCGGTCCGGACCCTGGTCAGGGCGCCACAGGCCGCTGGGGTCACTTTGGAGGGGTCCTCCAATGACAAAAAATGTCCGCCTCACCAAGGGCTTTCATTTGATATCAAACTTGACCACTTTTGGAAAAATCGATTTTTGGCCATTTTGGACCGGTCCGGACCTTGGCCAGGGCGCCACAGGCCGCTGGGGCCACTTTGGAGGGGTCCTCCAATGACAAAAAATGTTCGCCTCACCACGGGCTTTCATTTGATACCAGACATGGCCACTTTTGGAAAAATCGATTTTTGGCCGTTTTGGCCACGGTCCACGGTCCGGACCCCTGGCCAGGGCGCCACAGGGGTCCGGGCGAAACCTACTATAGCCTATGCTGTAGTGCCCCCGCACCCCACCCCAAACCCCAAGTAAGAGAGACCTGCTCACTGTAGATATTTCTGTAGAAGAGGTTAAAGTTGGAGTTGCGACACGGTAGGGCCCACCACCATCAGGATGCCCCCGAGCCCCATGGATAGGTCCTAGAGCGAAACTAATGGGCCCTTTAGATTCACCATATAGGGGTTCCTATTCGAATACAAAACCTCAGCCCAGCAGCTCTTATGCATAGAGCCCCACTCATGGGGAGCCTCAGACCCCCTTTTACACGTTAACTTTCGACCCCTGGCCAGGGCGCCACAGGGCACCGGCCGACATCCTATATAGCCTATGTTCATATTCACGTTAGTACCTTCCTACATGCACAACATTAGAACCCGGCTTCGCTCGCTTCGTTCTATTTCGAAGCTAATAGAATTTTCGGACTTAGTTTTTTTTCGGGGGTCATTTTGGGGGTCCTCACCGGGGGGGGGGGGGTGGGGCCATCTGGGAGGGTCCGGGAACCGCGGAAAGTAATTTCCCCGGAATTGGGGCACTTTTTGTACAAGAAAAACCTAAAATAGTAGGGCTCTGAAGGGTCCTCCGACCTGCACCCCTGGGGGGGGGGGGGGGGAAAGTGGAGAAACGCGACCTGCGCGGGGGGCCAATTTTCATATCTCAAGATCTACCCGGCCGATCCGGCTGAAATTTTCACAGCATGTACCCCTGCCCACAGGCTCTTCACACACCAAGTTTGAGCCCGATCGGTCCACTCCTCCGCTGGCCACAGGCCAAACAATGTTCAGATTATACACATTGCGTCAAATTTTCCCTATTCTAGGGGGAGCGCTAGCGCTCCCCCTAATACACGTACATAATGTCAACTGCTTTTCGCATCGAGTTAATGTAGATTCTGCGCTGACAGTGTAGAAAAAACACCTTGAACACCTGTCTACCGGAACTGCATTGTTTATTTGGAATAAGCTTTAATATTTCAAAATCGTCGCGCTTGCTTGGAAAGCTGAAGAATGTATATAGATCTTACTCGTATATGTCATATGTCTGGCTTATTTTTAGGCCAAAATTTATGGGGGGGGGGGATATGGGGGGGCTCACCAAAAGTGGGGGGGGGCATATTTTTGGAAAAAATTTTGCAAATTTTTACGTTTTTTTGTGTAAAAATTGCCAAAAATCGCTAAAAAATGACTAATTTTAGGTGTTTTTTACGCTAAAATAGCGAAAATTTCGTTAAAATTCCGGCGAAGCCGGAAAAAATTTTTGAAAATTTAGGGTAAAAATGGTGAAATCTGGCAATTTTTTGGCTTATGGGGGGGGAGGTAAAAATTTATGTGGGGGGGGGGGGGGGTTTATGGGGGGGGGGACCTCACATGGGGGGGGAGGTTGCTGAGTGGGGGGCGCCCCCCCACCCCCCCCCAGTAAAAATAAGCCAGTATGTGGAGTCAGTGGAGCATGAGTGACTGCGAATATGGGTTGTTCAGCGAAGCTGGTCCATATTAGTGCGCTTTTAACCCTACCTCTCCCATATTAACGTTTTAAAACCCAGTCCTCTGTTCATTTACAACCTAATATCACCCATATTGTATTTTTCATGCTCCATCGGAGCACTTTTATTCTTGTCCTATTTCATTTTTAAGGTTCCCAGTAAACCTTAAGTAAAATTGTCAGTTTCATAAAAGAAACTTTAAAAATTCCGCCAATCATTAATCGTCAACCAAAAGTACAGAACAAAGCAGCTTGAAAAGTTCCAATTTCTTCCTTTTTCTCTATTTTGACAGAAAGCCAACATCCAGTACCCATGGCTTGGCTGCAATAGTTTTAGTTGCTGTATATATAGCATATAGCACCCTACTGCAGCGCAACTAGATGCAGACTTTACTGTCAGTGAAGGAAACTCATACGGCACGATTTGCAATGCTCTTCCGCAATTGTATACAAAATTTCGAACGATTGCAAATTACCTGTAGCTAGTTATAGGCCGTGCTGTACTTCAGCACCACTCTACTGCAGCGCTACCAGATGCAAACTTTACTGTCGGTGAAGGAAACTCATACGGCACGATTTGCGATGCTGTGCCTCACTTGTATGCAAAATTCCGGACGATTGCAACTTACCTGTAGCTAGTTATAGGGCGTGCTGTACTTCAACAGCACTCTACTGCAGCGCAACCAGATGCAAACTTTACTGTCGGTGAAGGAAACTCATACGGCACGATTTGCGATGCTGTGCCGCACCTGAATGCAAAATTCCGGACGATTGCAACTTATCTGCAGCTAGTTATAGGCCGTGCTGTACTTCAGCAGCACTCTACTGCAGCGCAGCCAAGTGCAAACTATAGTGTCAATGTAGCTACGTTAATTTGCCATGTCCTGAGCTATCTACACAACCAATTTAATGTGTTTTACCATTTACAGTATGGCTACAGCCAGCGTTTTGTGGTTGCTGCATAACAGTGCAGCACGATAGCAGCACCGCACCGCGCTGCGACTATGCTCATCGTGTTCAGCGACACCGATAACCATTATATGCGTCCCACTAGGTGGCCCAAAACAGCATTTTTAGGCCTATTTTTGACTATTTCCTGTAGAGTTGGGACTTAGAAATTTTTCCGAAAATGGCCATTTGGCCGGACCAACTTTGGCCGGCCGCCTGAACGATCCCGGCCAGATATCGAAAATCGCCCTCGCTATTCCATGGTACCCAACCCAAAGATTCTTATGCAACAAGCCGCGTCTCTCTAGCTTGTTCCCTGAGCCCTGCAACTCTGACACAAAATTGGCCTTTTTTGGCCAAAATAGCGGTTAAGCCACCTTTGGCCGGCCGGCCAGGTGGCATGCCGGGCCGGGCAGCGAAAAACTATCAAAAAGGTTCACTTTCGGGATATATACGTTCAGAAAAACCAAACTTCGCCTGCTGAAAATGCCCAGATCGTTCTATCATTAAGTCAGAAAATTGCACTATTCCGAGCGTGACTTACACGGGGAAAAAAACGGACCTAACTTGTCCGGAAGCGAAAATTTTCAAAGTTGGAAATTTTGACCAAAACTTTTTTGCGACTTGTAGTACTCGCCGTGCTGATTCCAACGATACGTACCAAATTTGTCTAGTTTCGTTGAGTATTTAGCTGGCACCGTGCTCGAACGGGTCTCCAAGGGCCGGGCAGCGCCTTTTACACCCATATAGGGGAGCGCTCTCGCGCTCCCCTATAATACGTATAATACGCAAAAGTCATTGTTGTATCACACATAGGCATACGTAGGTATAATAGCATAATATACACCTAGGTTTTTGGTCAAAAATATGTAGCGTCGTTTGCAGAAATGAACAATAGTTTTGGCGACGCCAAAATAAAAAAGACGAAGGAATGACGAAGTCAAACTGTGGAAGTGGCACTAAAATTTAACAAGTAGGAAAAATGCTCCTTGCAGTCGCATGAAAAAGTTAATATATATATATATATATTTATGAGCTATGATGGTCAACATTTAAATGTGTCAAGGACAAGATTTAAAATGTTTAATATGAGCCAACATCTAAATAAGTAGAGGACAAGATGTAAACGGCTAATATGAGCCGCTACGTTTCTCTTGGGCTCATATTGACGCTCATTTAGCTTTTGCTTACTTTTAATCCAAGACTGAAATGGCTTGGATGAATAACGACGCATAAACATTAATTTTGCAAAGTTGTACGTAAACGTTTTCTTCTCCACCGCTACATCCAAGTAAACATTTAAGGCCACCATATAGGTCAACAAAACGAAACCGAAGTCCAATCTAATGAAGAAACGAAAATGTGGAACTTATGTTGTGAAATCTTGAGAAAAATCACATTTGAAGTTATCATCGCAATCATCACATTAATTCAATATATTCCCAAGCCAATCAAATCGTTTATAAACACTGATGCTTATGCCAACCGTAAACTGTAAAAGTGCCTAGCTCATATTATGGGGGGCTCTCCGAGCTCCCCCATGATATATGTTTGCCATTTTAGTCGCGTCAATATGAGCCCAAGAGAAACGTAGTGTCTCATATTAGCCGTTTACATCTTGTCCTCTACTTATTTAGATGTTGGCTCATATTAAACATTTTAAATCTTGTCCTTGACACATTTAAATGTTGACCATCATAGCTCATATTAACTTTTTCATGCGACTGCAAGGAGCATTTTTCCTACTTGTCCTCCGTCTAGTTTTTGGGAACGCTGCCATAACTGTGGCAGCAGCAATCACAAATTCCACCAGTGAATTCCCCATGCCCAATAAGCTTTGCATGCAAAATTTCAGACTTTCAGCTATCTCCAGTAGCTTGAACAAGGACCTGGTTCAAATTTGAACCAGTTGAACCAGATCTGGCCAGCCATGGGTTGGATCACCAATGTTACACCACCAATGAATTCCCCATGCCCAATAACCTCTGTATGCAAAATTTCAGCCTTCCAACTATCTCCAGTAGCTTGAACCAGGAACTGGTTCAATTTAGAACCAGTTGAACCAGATCTGGCCAGCCATGGGTTGGATCACCAATGTTACACCACCAGTGAATTCCCCATGCCCAATAACCTTTGTATGCAAAATTTCAGCCTTCCAACTATCTCCAGTAGCTTGAACCAGGAACTGGTTCAATTTTGAACCAGTTGAACCAGATCTGGCCAGCCATGGGTCGGATCACCAAAGTAACACCACCAGTGAATTCCCCATGCCCAATAACCTTTGTATGCAAAATTTCAGCCTTCTAGCTATCTCCAGTAGCTTGAACCAGGAACTCGTTCAACTTTGAACCAGTTGAACCAAATCTGGTTAGCCATGGGTCGGATCACCTAAGTTACACCACCAGTGAATTCCCCATGCCCAATAACCTTTGTATGCAAAATTTCAGCCTTCCAACTATCTCCAGTAGCTTGAACCAGAAACTGGTTCAATTTTGAACCAGTTGAACCAGATCTGGCCAGCCATGGGTCGGATCACCAAAGTAACACCACCAGTGAATTCCCCATGCCCAATAACCTTTGTATGCAAAATTTCAGCCTTCTAGCTATCTCCAGTAGCTTGAACCAGGAACTGGTTCAACTTTGAACCAGTTGAACCAATGAACCAGGCGAGATACGGTGTCGGCACTATGCTCATCGTGTTCAGCGACCCCGATTTACTATATGTGGGTACCACCCCGAGGCCGAAAAACGCTGTTTTTGCCCGTTTTTAGACTATTTTCAAATTTTCGGGCTTAGAAATTTTTCAGCTTGAAGGTGTCCAAAAACGCTATTTTTTCCATTTTTGACCATCTATAAAAATCGAACCAGATCGAAATTCGGAAAAAAAACATAAACTTGCTAAGTACCAGCTGGCTTTTTCCTACAGGGGGGGGTGGGGGGTCCCCCGAATTTCGTTCCCCCCCCAGAATCGCCCCCCCCAGGATTCGGACCTTCCCCCCCAGAACTCCAAAATGCCCGGAAAATAGGGTTTTGAGGGTAAATTTTGAAAATTTTTTCCGGCTTCGCCGGATTTTTACCCATTTTTAAGCATTTTTTAGCTATTTTAAGCTTAAATTTAAGTTAAAAATATATAGTTAATTTTTTAGCTTAGCAGCAAAAAATAGCTATTTTTAGGCATTTTTTGAAAAATTTTTCTTCCCCCCCCCCAGAAATCCGAGCCCCCCCCCCCCAGACTTCCCCCCCTCCCAGAAATTTTTGCCTAGGAAAAAGCCAGACCATTGCCTAGATATTCAAAAAATAGTATAGAAAAATTTTTCCTATGGGCCGTTCGAAAAATCGAGTTAACACAAAATTGACAAAAATCATGCTGAATACAGAGAAAAAACCCCCACTTTCAAACCCGTAAGAGAAAGTCGATTTTTTCAAAGTTTATTTTTCCGGGCAAGTTTGGTATCATTCTAAAGCTCTTGGCCTGGAGATTTCAAAAATGTAAATAATTAATTCCTTCCCGTTAATTAGTTATGCCTAATTAGCACTTTTCAAAATCCGCAAAGTGCCTTTATAGCTCATATTATGGGGGCTCTCCGAGCTCCCCCATGACAAGAATGCAAAGTTTCCATTATATATATACGTATACATGCTTCAACAGTGATTTTTTCTTTTTCTTTCTTTTTCTCAATTTTTCATACATGCTTCAACAGTGATTTTTTCTTTTTCTTTCTTTTTCTCAAAATTTTCTCAGTTTTTGGGGGCTACTGCCCCCAAACCACGCCCCACTGACTTTGCGATTTGTGTTAAACTTATATGATGCTAGCATAGTCAATTAGTAAAGCTATGGACTACGACATTTCATGCTGCATTCTTCTCAATTAATATGTATATATATATATATACGTATACATTGTGCATACGTATATAACATTTATTTCGATGCAAGTTTCTCATTTGTATATACGTATATACGGTATATACATTTCACGGCAAGAGAGTCGGTTGGAGAAATTTTAAAAATTGGAGAAATATCGCCAACTATGGCGATTTTCGCCAAAGTTGAAGTAAAGTCCAAACAGAAATGGCGAAAAGCCATTGTAAAAACCTTTTTCCTGAATAATTTCGTACCTTTTCGCCAATACTGGCGAAAAGTCCGGACTGACTGGACGAATAAATTTGCACAGTCAGTCCGGACTTTGCTCCAATATTGGCGAAAGAGTAGGCGCTAACGTGCACTACCTGATTTATAGACTTTAAATTATAGCTCCAGATTCTAAATTAGATGATTTAT
>JASAND010030220.1:0-49719 GCA_030248195.1 Trissonchulus latispiculum | reverse complement strand
GCCGCTTTTGGCCTCTCCCTACACTCCCCCCTGTTTTCTTTAATATAGGGCGTTACTATGCCCAAATTTCCCCCCACTCCGGAACGGGGCTAGTGTATTAACACTAGCCCCTTGTCAATTTTTCTTGGGGTTTTAGTTTAGGAGGGGGTTTAGGTCTACTCTTCCCACCTTAGGTCTTCCCCCCTCATTTTCTTTCTTACAAATGCCTAGTTTTTTAAAGGCGATTTCCCTCTTTTTCTGGGAATCGCCTCTGAGATTTTTACAGGACCCAGAGGTCCTTTTTCACAAACACCCCTGAGAATTATCCCTTAATTTAAACTATTTTATTTCTTGTCATAAATGATTCTGATTTGTAATATCTGCTCAGATATTACCTGTCTTACAAATATAATGCAATTACCCTGACAATCTCAAAAATTTTGCAGTCAAAACTAGCGACTGGTAGCTTCCCCATAATGCTTCTTCAAAGCCAGGGAACCCATCTGGCCACGAATCTTCGCGGAAAGAGTTCAGCAATTCACAATCTCGTAGACAGTGAGCAACAGTAATCTCTTCCCCACACTGGCAAGCGGATCTTTCTCCTGGAGGGCCGGCCAACAAGAAATGATTACTCCGCAGTCGTGAGATGGCCGTTTGTTCAAGCCTAGGCAATTTATCAAGGGCGTCTGTAACTTGGGACCAAAGCATCCATCTTCTAGGATCATCTGAGGAACCACTTTCGTAAAACCACTTTCTCCAGGACGCTTTTTTGATCAACCTTACAGCAGTTTTGGTGTTGTAGCATACAGGCAAAAGTTGTTCATGTTCGGCAGCCATTTTGGCGGCAAAATCAGCTTGTTCATTTCCAATAATACCAACGTGGCTGGGGATCTACACCAACTTTGGAGTTATCCCCTGGTCTGTACAAGCCTTCTCAAAGCTGGCTATTCCACGAGAAATTCTCTGGATTGCAGAAAGGGCGTCGCTATAAACCACCACAGTACGATCTGTATCGCCCATGACTACCCTTGCACAGGAAAGTCCCTCCAAGATTGCTTCTTGTACTTCGGCGTCACAAGCAGAAGTCTGAGGTCCTAGAGGAATCCCAAAAACCTCTATCTTTTCGTCGCAGTGAACGACTACACCCGCTCCTCCGCGACCTGGAGGACCTTTTAAGGAAGCATCAGTAAATACCCTCACCACAAAACCAATTAATTTTAGCAAGGGCAACTGTTTTCTTTTCAGCGTCTGTGTTGTTTTTGACTATTTCAGCTAAACTAATGTCTGTATCACACTTTTGGAAGCACCCAGCGTATGACCAGACGATTTGGCTGGTCAGTTCGGCGACGAGAGAACAGGATGGCGGAGGTCTTGCTGATTCCTACAGCCATGTTGTTCAAACGACACCACTGCTCCACCACCCCCATGGCTGACTGCAATGCGCTTTGTGCAATGCGCTGATCTTCGTGCACAGTCCAGATAACAACATCATCAGCAAACATACCAATACCCACCTCAATCTTCTGGACATCTTGCCAGTTTTCAAAGTGGCACGAACTGATAAGGAACGTACGGATACAGGAGGGTAAGTCATTCATAACTGCTAGGAATAGGATGGGACTGAGACCGCTGCCTTGAGGAACACCCCTCTTAACCCGGTAAGGAGCAGATAAGATTCCACAAACCTTGACCTGTATAGTTGTCTCTCCCAACAGTCCTTTTAAATAACCCATCATTTTCCAACAAATTCCCATCCCTTCGAGTGTTTGGCACAACGTTTCTCGATTTACACGATCATATGCCTTGGCCAAATCAAGGAACACGGCAGCGGCACATTCCTGTCTTTTGAAAGCTCGTTGAATGCTAGTATATAGATTTAGCAGTTGCATAACGCTTGTGTGCTTTCGCCTAAACCCACACTGCTCCTTAGCCAGAAGGTTGTTGGTTTCCAACCACCAAACAAGCCTACCAGCAACCATCCGTTCCATCAATTTAGACATGCAGCTTAACAGGCATATGGGTCTATAGCTGGATACGTCACAACTGTCCTTCCCCAGTTTCAGGATTGGAACAATCACTCCATTCAGCCACGAATCAGGATGTTTCCCAGTTGACCACACTAGGTTAAATAACTTCAGCACCACTTTCTTAGCATAACCACCTTGTTTCCTTAAATAAACGTTCCATATTTTGTCCTTTCCAGGGCTAGACTTAACTTTTAAGGTTTCTAAAGCAATTTCCAATTCCTCCATGTTAAACGGTTCATTAAAACAAGCACTAGGAGGACCGGCAACGGTTTTCAGGCATGGGGTACGGGTAGATTTTGATTCTTCTTCGTCATCCACACCAACGTTGGCGAAATGACTACACAGCAACCTTGCTTTAGCTCCGCTTTTATAATGGGAATAACCATTTGAATCCTTGATTGGCTGATTACGGAACTCCTTCGTAGTACTCGACATCTGCTTATATAAGGAACCGTGTCAAAAATAAAATCGTGTATACGATGAAATTTACACGAATTCCAAACGTTTTCCTTAAAGTCAGCACGAATTTTACACGTTTCTTTTTGTAGTCCTTTTTGTTCCTATCTTTTTGCATTTCGGTAGCAGCAACCTTCTTTCAGCTTTACCACATTCATATCAACGCATGAAAAAGTTAAGTATAAGGTTTTTCCTTCCTTTTCTTATTGCACTGACTTGCTTATTTGACTGGATTACCTACAAAAACTAGAAAACAGATTACATCAAAACAAGCCGCTTACATGATTTTGACACGAATTAAATCGTGTAAATAAATCGCGTACACGGTGAATTTTAGGTACATTTTTGACACGGTTCCTAATTTAAACGTGTCACGGGGATTTCGCCTCACGGATAAAGACGACAGCTTTGCAGTCCACACTTGCTTCCGCCGGCCCCGAATAATTCTACGAGATTTTGAGGTGTAGTAGTTTAAGGCGGTCTTTGCTTGCTTGCTTTTTAGTTGTAGGAACAATCCCAACGCTCTTCGTCGTAATGCAATGGCTTTTTTGGCAGCCAAAGGCAAAACCAACTGTCGCGAAACGGACGTGGCTTGCTGAATGGAATGGCCACCCTGGCAGCTTCGTGGATGGATAGAACAAGATCCTTGTTCAACTTGCCAATATCAGATAAGTCATCACTTTCAGGACACCGTGTCAGTAGCAGTGAGTCAAGTACAGCAGTAAATTTTGGCCAATCAGCCTTGTCAAAACAAAGTCTTCTTGCCAAAGGCAACACTGATGCACTTAACCCCAAACGGAGAAGGATGCCTTTATGGTCAGAACCCATACTGTCACTTTCACTCAAATCCCAACGAATGGAGTCAGGCAATCGGATAAGTGATAAGTCGGGGTTATATCTCACGGTGGGGTCTTTTCCAAAAATGTAAGTGTTCGTTGTATGTGTTTCTTGTGCAATGACCAGGTCTAGCTCATCTGCAATTTGAGCAACGGCAATGCCTCGTGGATCGCTGCAGGCGTAACCCCATCGACAGTTCTTTGAGTTAAAATCTCCCAATACAAGCAAACTCCCACTGATTCCATACAGAAATGTCAAGTCTAAATTGTTACTATTGGCACAGTACAAATTAAGAATGTTCAACATGTGGTTCCCAACCATCACTTCAACCCACTGCACCTCCAACCCTTCAGGCACTGGCAAATCAGGCAGTCTGCTGGTTTGTTGGTTAGAAACCAGTGTCACTAAACCTCCGCCATGCTTCCTTCTGTCAGTCCGATAAACTGTATAGCCAGGGAATGAGGGAGAGACTTGGCGTTTAAGAATGTTTCTTGGATACAGGCTATAGAAATACACTCCTGAGACAACAAATTCCTCAGTTCCGGGAGCTTATAGAATATTCCTCTGCAATTCCATTGCGGTATCTTGAGACTGGACATCACTACTCACACAGTGAGAGATGCAATCTTAATAAAGGACAACATTTTCGCATTTTTAACATTTCTTACAGAAGTTGATGGACTTTCCTTCTTTCCTGTCTGAGATCTCGGCCATCCACTCCACCGGCTTCTCTTTCCCCCTTTTTTCAGTCCCCGAACCATCCGAGAGGTTCAAGTAGCTTTCCGCCATCCTAGTCACTGTTGATCTGCGGGGGCTTGATGGGAACAACCTTGGCTGCCCTGGGGGTGACTGAAATAACCGTACGTCAGAACTGCTTGGGGGTCAAGTTTTCTATCCTTGACCTTCGCCTCTCCGTCTCTTGTCCATCTTGCTGCAAGGACAACGGAGGGCAGCATTCCATAGGCCTCAACGAGTGCCTGATAAATGTTGAGCACCTTATTAAAAAAGAATCGTTTTAGCCCTCCCTCCGCAAAAGTGCAGATTTCCACTTTGGTAAAAATTTCCGGAATCCGTCGAGTATTTTTTGAGAAATTGATGCTTAAAACAATAGCCGCAGTTTTTTTCTAAATGGTTTTTAGTCCAAATCTCTATCTTAAAGCAACGAACTTCAGCTAATAGCCATTGATTAGATGTGCTATTAGACTGTGTATCAATTGGACTAGAATTGTCCGTAATATTTGGCAGTAATTTTGAAAAACTGATTTCTTAGAAAATGGCCGTTTTTTGACCCTCGAAATGGGTTTTTGATTATATGTACTGACTTAACCACTGGAGATAGATCAAAGGCTGTAAAATCAAAAATGTTCGCTTTTGTGTCCTCTTTCCAGCCATAACAACCAATTCGGTGTCTCGTCTACCTAATTTGAGCCTAAGGAAAAAACCAAAACTTTCAATCTTTTCGTCGAAAAATACAAGACTGGTCCCAGAATGTTAAAGAGCACGAAAATATGTTATTTAGTAAGTTTTAGCTATTTGCGTAAAGTCTTATAGCTGTATGAGTCAAAAATATCCGAAAGGAACCAGCACCTTAAGTACTGCAAAAAATTATACCGACTTCATATTTTAGACAGCACAAAAAGTCGAAAAAGGTCAAGGAACACTCACTGCACCTCATATACATTTCTTAGTTTATCCAACCTGAAACCTGAAATTTCAAGAATACCGGGTCACCGGGTTATAGTGACCCAGTTTCTTCTCTGGTAAGATTTACGCATGCCCAATTAGATTACATTTAATGGTTTGCAATAATTTGTAAGATGTGCACATACCAATTGAAATGGCTTCTAGCAAATGTATCCAAAGTGTACGGTGAGGAACGGTTGCTAAAACAGTCTTCAGATAATTGTTTGAACGCTAGATGAAATTACGCGTGTTTGTTTGTTTGTCTGATGTTTAGTAAAATGTTCAATTGTTGTTATGTGAGCACATAAGTTGAGCAGCTGCCGCAGCTATCTCATTTGCATATGCAAATTACACCTTCTGGTGTCATTAATCCTCATATGGGTGTCACTTACGCTAGATAGTTTGGCTCTGACAAGTCGGTCATATATCTATACTTAGCTCTCGCTGTATGCTTATTTCTTGAGTGTCACGTCCCACCCGCCCTCCGTTAAAGTGGTACTAAAATAAAATTGGAAGACGGTTATTGTTTTAAGGTACAATAGGACCATAAAATTAAAACTAAAATTAATTTAATTAGACCGAAAAATCGACTTATTTTTTGTTTTTTTAATTTAGGATGGATAAATACATATTTGTTATTCAGGCATTTGAGTGAATTTTTAAATTTTACTTTATTTGTCAATATTACGTTCGATCACAAAAATTTAACTTTTAATCAAAAGCTTTTATTGTTATTTTGTTTCAGTAAGCAAGTAAATGCATGATGAGGACTAGAACTCATTAACCCTTCCACTCTGTACAATTAGTATCTACTTTGGCACCTTTATTTCTGCAAAACTAAAAATATATCTACTTGGGAACGCGCACACCTTTCCATACATAGAGGAGTGCAACAAAGCATTACCTTTACACGGTATCGGTTCCTGTTCCGGTTCCGCTTCTAAGAATATTTCCTGTTTTGGTTCCGGCACCACCGTTGTCTATTTTAGGCCAAACAAAGAATAGCAAAGAAACAAGGTTTTAAATAATTAAAACAAGGAAGACTGATTTTGAAACATCAAACCTTTATTGCAGTAAAGAATCTGCAATATGCTTCGGGCAAAGTATGTGTAAAATGTGGTTCGCCAATATGATGAAGTAAACGAGAGTCGACTTTACTCACTGCAGGTTCACAATTCGGTAGTGTATGCCTAGGGAATCTCCTCTCGTGCCTATCGGATAAAAGTACTAAATAAAACTTTAGAACACGATGACTTTACTTGAATTTGCAAAATCAGACTATACATCTTCAAATGAACGGACAAAATAATAATAAAGATACTTCAACTTCAAACCAAAATTCAGTACAAAACACAAAATTACTATTCCCAGCTGCCGAACTACGGAAGGATAACATAGACCCCCACGACCCATCCTATATCTGATGACACTAAGACCAACTACCCCTTTTCAAATCTGTATAACTCCATCTTGAAAGACTAGTTGATTAGCTAAGTTAGAGTTTGTTTCATCGTTTGCTTTGAATTTCCACGAAAATATATGAAATTCAAGGAATATTTTACACAAGGAATGCTTAGACTAAATGAAAATAAATTGTAAGGTTCTCCAGAGCCTGCTTAGACAACTTCATTCGAAAAAATGTTGAATCGAATTTTGCGCAGGGTATACCTGTTTTTAGGCGATTTCATGCAAAATTTCGGTTTATGCAGCAGTGTAAAGATTCGAGTACTCTTTGTGCAGAGTAAAGGTGCATTCATAGTAGCGAACGCACAGAGATGCGCGTCGACGAGATTGTAACATGCCGTTTTAACTAACCGTTTAAATATGGTTGTAGCATATTCATGCTCACGAACGCATGTAGACGCTTACATACGCGCGTCGACGCGCGTCTACGCGCGGCTGCTTGCGTCTGGAACTATGAATGCACCTTAACTAAACGCTGCTATATAACGCTGAACGCATCCTTCGAATGTAACGATTCTGCAGCGTTACATCTAAAGACGAGGTCAGATTCCCGGGGTTTTCGAGTCTTCGAAAAGAGTCTGCCAAAATCTTAGGTGGGCCTACCACAAATTAGTAAAATTCCTATTTTTTAATGGAAGTTTGTGCAAAGTAGGAGGGTGGGGATGCCCTACTGTTAATATTTATTTTATTATTTAAAAAATATCAAAAATTAATGTTAGTTTTCGTATTTAATTTTGGCCCAAAGTTCCCCTATAGTCCATAATTCACCCTCTGAAAATGTCAATCTTCCATAGTTGCCATTACTCCTGCGAAGATACTTCACGTTGTTACGTCTTAGTTTCGAAACCTTCTCTTTTGCGCTGGCATGTTCTGATTTGCTGGGGCGTGTCACGTGATTACGTAATCACTATGGCCGCCTTCAGCCTAGAACCAGTCGGTCTGTTTTATCCTCCAGTGCAGTGTAATTGGAGCATTTCTCTACGTAATTTTTTCATCATTGCTTCTGCATTTCTTTACCGGCTGACTTTGTGATTTGCATGAGTGTTATCTGAAATCCGGAATAGGAGAGTAAGCAGTAACTACGTCTGGTGAAAGGCATGGGCAGGGTAAATCCTAAAGTTGTTAAAAGGGTCGACTTGGGTCTTATCCTTATTTATCCATATTTTAAATTGCGACATTTCTTAATTCTTTGTAAGTTTTGAGTAATTTCTTACTATTATTTTTTGTACACCCCCGTTTTAGCATATTTTATATACGGTCACTTGGGCTTTTGGTCCCGTTCCTTTGTTCCCGTTCCCCACATCACCCTATGGTTACGCCGTACCTAATACCTAACAAGTGGGAAATATTTGTGACTGCAGGAGCAATTCGAGCATTCATTGTCATTGTGATTCAGCTCAGCTTTCGATCTTCAGTAAGTATTTCACCCAATATTACTTTACCATTAATACCATAAAAATCAAGATTCTATCAACACTTAGAAACTGATTACCGCAGGTGCGGTGCACTCTAACAGAGAATGAATAAAAATTGGTAAAGACATGTTATACAACTCTTTTGCACTTTTACTGTGTAAAGACTGTACATATAAATCAGATAATGCACAGAGCAGCGTGCGTATAACTAAGTTATACGCACACTGCACGCTGGGAGGCCTGACCCTACTCTAAGTTGCTTAAGCATACAGTTCACTGCATACTTCAGCAGTGTGTACAGCAGAGCTCCAACCTAGACAGCTCTGCTGCACACCAAAAAATAGGCCTCCCAGCCATGGCAACAATGATATTGCATTACATTAAAATTTGTCTTGACATATCTTTCAGCTGCAACATAAACGAGTAAGGTTTCATCAATTAAAGATAGGAATAATCGTTGTATAAGTACTTTACAACACACCTTAGCGCTGTTCACTAATTTCTACTGCGCACGTCGCATGGGAAGCCCTCGTGCGTGGCACTCGTGCGCTTCGCGCACTCGTGCCCCACACTCGGAGCTTCCCACACGGCGTGCGTATAAATCAGTGAATTCACGCTAAGGTGTGCTATAAAGTATACTTATATAAGCCAACATTGACGTTTTTTCGTAAGTTCTTTGCATTTTTCTCGAATCACTGGTACATAACAGGCAATTTACAGATACATACCATCGGGTTGTCTTCTCAAAAGTTTAAATAGAAAGGGATAAAGTAAAACTGAATAAAAGTGTTGGAACACTACATATTTGCGGTTAGATGATGATGATGATGATGATAGTGGTGGTGATGATGATTTTTGATCAGATTAGTAGTTGTCCGAAAGTGTACACTCTTGTTTAGGTACCAGGTGAACGCTTATTGCTTATAGCTACATAAATACTTAATCTACCATAGCTGATCGGAACAATACAAAGAGTTTAAGCATTTTAAACGTCTTTCTCAAGCGTTTAATGTTGTATTCTTAACGAATAACAAGTAGCGCCCAAAAAGGGCAAGATTCCTCTTCAGAGTTCAGTAGCGCTACGAGCTACGATAGAAGGTAACTGCAGATGGCCGACAACCCATTGATCCCGATTTAATCCCAGTTTAATGCCAAGCACAAAGGCCAATAACACACAGCTACAATACTGTCCCGATAAGACACCTAGAAAAAACACCAAAACAAAAACACAAAACAAAAAAAAACAAAACAAACACGTGAGTTACTAATGAACATGGGATAAAATGCAGTCGAGCATGCGCCGTGCACCTAAGCGGCTAAGATGTAAATCATAAACTGAAGGGTCATGAGGTTTAGTTTTGAAGAGTGATCGGTCGTTGAATTGATCATACAAAGGCAGAAGGGTGACTCGACCACCTGTACTGACTGGATCCTCAGTGAGGGGTTTCAGACCCCGATTCACCTTTATAACAGCCTGCTGCATGCGGCTATGCTTATTGGAGCGGAAGCAATGGCGGTCATTGAACCGAGGAAGGATTTCGCTAATAAAGAGTTTAGTTTCCGGGGGAGTAGATTGGAGAAACGTACGAATGCCCCGGTAAAACTGTAGAAGAACCGTTTGTGGCTTCACAGGTTCAAGAGCATCGTCGGGTGCTCGGTGCACGCGACTTCGGGGCAGGTTATTTGTGCCACCGATTACTACACAGATTTCAATCAGAGGATGGGCAACCGCTGCCGCTAGCTTACAGAGGATCTGAATTTTTACGTCAGGGACAAAAATCAACTGAACATCTGGGTGCGGCGGCACCTCACGCCCCTGGGAATCCATAATAACTAAAATACGCGGAAGCTTACGCTGTCCACTGAGGACAGACCTCACTTTCATCAACAGCTGACCCATGGCATTACGCCCAGGTAATAGCGACCTCACCAAGTCAACAAGTCCGATTTCTGAAGCCCGACCCCCAGTATCTATCAAACGTGGCCTCACAGAGCAGCTTTGATCCGGTCTGGAGGAGGGCGGCCTTGGCGGATGGATTGTCTGCGCTAAACTTCCGGAAAAGTAGGCCTTCCAAGACGAGCAGGAGCACTGACTTCCACTTACTGAGAGACTGTTTAGCACTTCGGTCAAGCTGCTGGCACTGTACTGGGTTCTCGCCCGATTCTAAAATAGCTCCTTGGGCGTCGTCGTCTTCGAACAAACTAACGCGTACATACTGGTACGCCTGCTCGACACTGGAAACAACAACGCCGAGGACAGAGAAGACGACCGAAAACATATTCGAAAAAAGATCTCGCCGGCCTTGAAAGGCAACCAAGTGGTTTAAGTGCAGCATCTGAAAACAAAAAATAAGAAAAGCATAGCAAAGAAAATGAAATAAAATAGCCGAAGCAAGCAAGTAAAAGCATTAATGTGCAGCGAATCAGCAAAAATATAAAAACGCGTTAAATAACCCTTACCTAAGAGCCTAGTCCTACCTATACCAATACTTAACGTAACAAATTAATTTAAACAAGTCAACTATTTCCTTTCATTGTCAGACAATACAAATAATCATAACTGCACAGACAGAGCAGATGAACACCAAGACGTTAAACAGCAGTATCTACAGTAGTAATACACAAATGACAGAGTATACACAACGAAACCAGTCACAGTAGTGGATAACGTTTTAATTTAAGATAGTGGACGTTAACGATTCCGCACCAACGAGCCCAAAGACCATCAAGCATTGCAGAATCAGTTAATTCCAAAGATGTGTCAACTGCAGTTAAAGTTTGAAACTACTGTGACTGATTAGCATGTTACAACAAACTACCTTAACCACAACCTGTATACACAACACTACTACATACATCGGTAACATTATTGATTAGTACTCGGTGGAAGCGTCGCCGTCTGAGGACAGTCTGGATGTAGGCCGCTCTTCAGGTAGGCGTGGTATAGAGGTGGCAGGAGCCGGGATAATCTTGTTCTTGTGGACAACAAATGGATTCCCATCAGGATTGTCAATCGATACCAATGTCACATTGGGCTCTTTGACTTCCGTAACTCGGTACACTCCAACCCACTTGCTGTGAAGTTTATGGCCAGGACCAGGTGGACGTCGGAGCATTAAGCGATCTCCCACTCTGATATGCTGATAGCGGGCGTCCTGGTCATAGTAGCGGGTATACTGCTCCTGGGCCCGACTAATGTTATCGAGAGCCAGTTGCCACGCTTCTTGGAGGGCACTCGTCATAGTGACCAAATAGTTGTCGGTGCCGATGAATTGGGTGGTGCCGGGTTCGTAGGTAGCAGATGGGAGTCGAGGATCCCGACCAAACATCAAGTAATAGGGGCTGTGGCCGGTAGCATCGTGCGTGGAAGACCTGTAGGCAAATAGAACTGGGTTGAGGTAGCTTTCCCACTCGTCGTCGTGGTCGATCAATTTCGCCAGCATGTCACAGAGAGTGCGATTGAACCGCTCGGTTAAGCCATTGCATTGAGGATGTTATGCCGTCGTGTATTCCTTCCGTACTCGCATGACAGCGCACAGTTCTTGCATGAGCTCTGACGTGAAGTTTGCGCCGCGATCAGATAATAACTCTTTCGGAGCACCGTATCTGCAAATAATGTGTTCAAAGAAGACATTAGCTACAGTAATCACTTGCTGATTTGGTAGGGCGAAGGCTTCGACCCATTTCGTGAAATAGTCGGTGAAGACTACAATCGGTTGCCAGACTGTGAAACTGTTAGAGGCCCAAGGATGTCGACACCCATGCGATGGAAAGGCCGTCCAACCACAGGGATTGGCGTTAATGGTTCCTTATAGGCAGGAGTTGGGATAGTACGTCTGCGACAAACTTCACACTTTCTGCACCAATCTTGAACAGCCGTGTACATCTCTGGCCAGTAGTATTTTTCAAGCAATCTTCGATAAGTCCGTTTCGCGCCAGCATGAGCCGCCAGGGAGCTGTTGTGGAGCTCTTTCGGCACTTCGCCTCGATAACGCGCTGGGACTGCCAGTTGTTGCCAATAATCTTTGATATGTCTACCATAGGAATAGATGTGGTACTGCATGTCACCATCACTTACATAAGATGCTGCTTCAGCCACTGTACGACGAGCCAAAAGTTCGTCGGTGGGGACAGTTCCATCCTTCTTGTACGCATAGATCATCGAAATATCAGAATCTTCCTTTTGTGCCGCGGAAAATGGAGCGTCAACGAGCAGTCCGATGGGGTTCCTGGATAAAGCTTCAGCATTGGCATGCTTCTTTCCACTACGGTGCAGAATTGTAGGTTTGTATACCGACAATTTAAGCGCCCAGCGACGCAGGCGTTCAGATTCGTGTTCTTTTTCGAGCAACCATTTGAGGGCACTATGATCAGTAACAATCGTAACCTGAAAACCATAGATGTAGTGATGGAACTTCTTTACAGCCCAGACAACTGCAAGCGCTTCTAATTCAGTGATGGCATAATTGCGTTCGCTCTTCTGTAGCACGCGACTGATATATGTGATTGGTCGTTCGAGACCGTCTTTTTCTTGCGAGAGGACAGCACCAATACCAATTCTCGACGCATCCTTATGAACGAGGAAAGGCAGCGACGTATCCGGATATTGAAGAACAGGAGCAGAGCACAGTGCAGCTTTCAGGTTTTCAAACGCTTCCTGACACGACGGGCTCCACGAAAATACCGCGTTTTTACCAGTGAGCTGATGAAGAGGAGCGGCGATCGATGCGAAGCCATGGATGAACCTACGATAGTAACTGCCAAGTCCCAAGAGTTCGCGAACGTTCGTAGGCGTCTTTGGGGTAGGGAACTCGGAAATAGCTCGCAACTTTTCCGGATCTGCCTCGATACCAGACGCCGAAGCAACATGGCCAAGGAATTGCACTTTAGTTTTGGCGAAACAGCATTTACGGGGTTTCGATTTCAGGCCAGCCTCCAGCAAACATTTAAATAATTTTCCAAATCCACGAGATGGTGTTCGAATGTTGTCGAGAATACGATAACATCGTCGATATACACAAGACAACTTTGCTAGGTCAGCTGGGCAAGTACCAAATCCATCAGACGCTGGAAAGTGGGAGGAGCGTTTGTGAAGCCCATGGGCATAACGTTGTACTCGAACAGGCCGATATGAGTTGTGAAGGCAGTTTCTCCTTTGCGCCTTCGTCTAGGGTACTTGGTAGAATCCAGAATTCAGGTCACGTGTTGAGAACCAAGCATTGCCACCTCCCAGTGCTTCCAAATCATCATCAATGCGAGGCAGCGGGTAGACGTCACGCTTTGTAATGTCGTTCAACTTACGGTAGTCAACACAGAAACGATCAGTTCCGTCCTTCTTGGATACCTGAACGACGGGTGCGCTCCATGGGGACCGACTCGGTCGAATCATTCCATCTTTGAGCTTCTCAGCAACATATTGTTCAATCACATGTCGTTTGCTAAGGGGTACACGGTACGGGTGTTGCTTGATTGGCCCAGCCGCCTCAGTCTCAATTGTATGATGCAACACTTTGGTTCGGCCTAGGTCTTCGTCTGTTTGGGAAAACACTGGAAGGTACTGTTGAATCAGGTACAACAAGCTACGCTGCTGTTGTGGGGAAGCGTCCGACTTCGACAAGTCTAAGCCAGGGATTTCCGTTGGGGTATCCCCTGGTTTCTGACGGTTCAAGGAAGTTGCGCAGGCATGACCATAGATGCCAGTTTTCGATTTGTTTATAGCACAGGCCACAATATCTTGATCACCAACCGGAACGAGGGTTCCAAGGTAACTGTGTGCAGCTAAGGACTTGGGGGAATTAGAGGGATTCAGAATGCGTAGAGGCATATTGTCACCTCCACAGACGATGGTTTTTGCCAGATAAACGCCATGGCGCCGACACACAGTTTTATCTGGCTCAAAGCAGTATTGTCCCATTGCGGCGGACGTGACACCTGGTAGAACCACTTCCGATCGGGCAGGTATAGTCCATGCCCTGTTCACGCGGACTGCGTAGGAGCCTCGTGATGCAGGGGATGCAGTCATCCAGGGGGATTGCAAGGGTAGCAGATTTCCACTCAGGGTGATCGAACCAACGACAAAATCAACAACCATATTTCCAAGGCGTGACAACAAATCGGCCCCCAAAATACATGGGGTTGGCGCACTGTTGACCACATAACATGCATGACGTAGTTTTGTCGAACTAAACCGAAATTCCGGGTTGAAAACGCGTAGCAAAGACAATGCTTGACCAGTCATTGATGCTATGTGTGGACTATTACCTTTAGTTATAGCAACAGAAAACAACAAACAACAAAATGGCGAGCGTAAACATACGCCAGCTGGGTGAACCTGGAGGCGCACGCCTCTGCAGTTCGGGTTTCGAACTCAATGTACTGACAGCTTTGCTTCCATCATAGGTTTGACAGGCAGCATCGACCAGCTGAGCAGGAGCAGTGCTGTTGACCAAATCCCACTGGATAGCGACTGCAGCCCGCAAGTCATCCCGATCCTGCAAGCGTATTACCTGTTCCCGCAACGACTCCGCTTCTTCAGCGCTGTTGGTATACTCCCGACGCGACGGACCGGTGAAAGCAACGGGAGCAGTCGGCTGCTCAGCTTCACTATAGTACGAGGAATGAGGTTCATCTTCATCAGAAGCCGCTGACGTCTAGTAGGCATAAAATGGATACTGCTGATCAAATGCGCCTGGCGTCGGCCGTGGACCGAAGTAAGCGTGAGTACCACGAGACAGCTGACGCGCAGGCCCTGGACCTTGTCGTCTGTCTGCGTTGGTAAACCTGGGACCACGTGGAGGATCTGGCCCACGACGACTGCGGCGAGGACAGTTGCTACGGATATGGCCCAATTCACCACACTCGTAGCAGCGGGGACCGCCATCGGTTCGTCCCGAGGGCGTCTGAACCTGAGCGCGAGGAGTCGTACTCTGCTGCGCTTGTTGGGACTGGAATAACTGAACTAACCTGCTTTCCAAATTCCTTAGATCGTCTTGCGTGACAGCGGCAGCGGTGTTCACAGGAGTAGGTTGCGGTGATGGCACTGCAGCATGGACGTGATGTGCCTGGCGGGGCAACCTGTCGTCGTGACGACGGTGTTCAGCATCCGAATACCTAGGATTTCGGTCCCGAGACCGGTTTCGGTACCGCCTGTGAGTACTGCCATAGCCATATGCACTGGCGTGCCCGCGGCTGCCTGTGCTCCGATCAAGCCAAGGGGCTGTGTTATACAGGAAGTGATCTCTAGCTTCCTGTGATCGAGCACGGGAGACAGCCTCATCAAAAGTGGGAGGTTCTTGAGGAGAAGTGACAAACTGAAACAGCCAAGGTAACAGACCTCTAACAAAATGCTTACGTGTCAGCGTGTCTTGAGCTGCAGCGTCCAGGCCATGAAAAGCTTCTCCCACCAGCCGCTGTACGTCAAAAGCATAGTCACTTATCGGTTCGGCTTCACCTTGCTTTCTGTTCATCAGGAGATCAGCAGCCAAATCGGCAGTAAACCGAGTAGAAAACTGGGCTCTAAGAGCCTGCAACAACTGAGAATAGTCAGCGCGCACAGCCTGACTCAGACCGTTATACACAATTTCGGCAGCATTTTTCAAATATGAAGGCGAAATGTCTGCCTTTCTGGTTGAAGACGTTATCGCGTTTGCAGCGACATATCGCTCAAACGACCGTAGCCACTTTTCGAAATTTTCACCGGGCCTGCCGTGGAAAGCGCCCGGAAGCATGCCGATTCCCGTTACTGTACCAACAACACTTGCTGTCGGATCTGCTTGAGTACTCGACGAAACACTTTGCGGCTGAGCCATGTTTTATGCAAAAAATTTGTTTCAGTCAAGCCAAGATTAGCTAGGTTCTAGTTAACAGAATTTGTTATCTGAGTGATTTAGTGAAGTGACGAGATTACTTGAATGTCTAAATGCCGGTTTAAGCCCAAAACCAATGTGAAAAGTGTGACTGCAGACAAACCGCCAATTAGTTAAGTTGCAAAGTCAAAGCGCCCAAAACCACAAGAACAAGCATAAAAGAAAAACGGAGCGACGGCTGACCGGGCCAGACCAATTTTCAGATTTTCAGATTTAAATGCACCCCCTGACTCACAACAGCGAACTACGCAATAGACCGGAAAGTGTAAAACAAAGGTAACAAACGACAATACCGTTACAATTAATTCAAGTCCAAAATCCAGCAGGAGGAGATCAGGTGAGACTGGAAATTGACTGGCAAAGACTGGCTGGACAGGGGCACGTAGCCAGGAAAGGAGCAGCAAAAACGCCAATGAAGAAAAGACAGCCAGGGAGAACGGAAAGTAAAAACGTCAGATCCACCCTACTCGCAGCGCCACGTGTAGTAGCGCTACGAGCTACGATAGAAGGTAACTGCAGATGGCCGACAACCCATTGATCCCGATTTAATTCCAGTTTAATGCCAAGCACAAAGGCCAATAACACACAGCTACAATACAGTCCCGATAAGACACCAACGGCTATCCAGTACAAAAAGCAGGCACGCAGGCCGATAATATCTCCACAAACTGGATCTGAATCAAATGGGTTAAAACCGGAGAATGCATCTCTAATATGCAAATAATTAATACTGCGTAATTAGTCATGAAAAATGAACAAACAACCTTAAAACAGTATTAACAATAGAAATACGCTCGATAAACAGGGGGTTCCGAATAAACAGGGGGTTCCGAGTAAGACCTACAATCTCTAATGCCCCCCTCTGCCGTCTTCAGCTTGTCAGATTTATTTCTCATGCATTTTCAGAATAGAAAATTGCACTATTAAGGTAGTCTGCAGAGTGGACTTTTATTACTACAAAAGAGGACACGAATTTTGAATGGAAACGCGTCTAGCAAAGCAAAGCAATTGTCAATAATATTTCAGCAGTTTACATTTCAGCAGTTTACATTTCAGCAGTTTACAGCAGTTTGAATATCTTTTCCTATAACGTTACCTGGAGTTTGATGCTCGGGCCAGTAAAGTGATAGAACTGAAAGAAAGAATTGTTACTGCGGCACCTGAGACTCGAAAAATTGATCGAGTCACCTGGATTAATCAAGCTGAAGTTTGAATTCGAGCTCAAACTATAGTACGACTAAAAAATGTGTGTACAAACTTCGACCGTTTATAGCAGATTAACCTTTGAAGTAAACCCCAACAATGTTTATATTTTTAGAATCCTCAGGAACTCGAGATTTCGAAAATCCGGAAAATTCCGGAATTCCGGGTTTCATTCACGGAAAATCTAAAATTTTTAGTTTTTCGCCAACTTTTTATCGCAATCAAAATTTTGTTTTACGATCGAATAGAGCTGGTGCCGCTGCACATTTTTGCTCTTACAAGTTTTTCACGAAAATGCACCCAGTTTCCGGAATTGCGGGTTTTCAAAATTTCCGGATTTTAAACATTTCCTCCAATACCCACAAGATGGGTATCATTCGAAAGCTCTTATCGAGCTGAACAACTTTTGTAATAGAATGAACTCTTGAAAATGCACACATTTCCCGGAATTCGAGAAAACATTTTTCCGGAAAGATTTTCCGGATTTTAAAAATTTTTTCCAATACCCCACAATATGCATATCATTCGAAAGCTCTTGATGAGCTGAACAAATCCTGTAATAGAACCAACTCGGAGAAATGAGCCCAGTTCTCGGAATTCGCTAAAATCTTCCAAGCTAGATTGAAATCCGGAATTCGTGAATTTCGGGAATTTTGTGCATTTTCAGACATTAGTTCTATTACAAGATTTGTTCTGCTCATCCAGAGCTTTCGAATGATACCCATATTGTGGGGTATTGGAGAAAAAGTTTTAAAATCCGGAAAATCCGGTTTTCTCGAATTCCGGGAAATGTGTGCATTTTCAAGAGTTCATTCTATTACAAAAGTTGTTCAGCTCGATTAGAGCTTTCGAATGAATCCCATCTTGTGGGTATTGGAGAAAATTTTTAAAATCCGGAAATTCTGAAAACCCGGAATTCCGGAAACTGGGTGCATTTTCGTGAAAAACTTGTAGGAGCAAAAATATGCCGGGGGGCCAGCTCTATTCGATCGTGAAAACAAAATTTTGATTGCGATAAAAATTTGGCGAAAAACCAAAAATTTTAGATTTTCCGTGAATGAAATCCGGAATTCCGGATTTTTCCGGATTTTCGAAATCTCGAGTTCTTGAGGATTCTAAAAATATATACATTGTTCGGGTTTATTCCGAAGTTTGTACACACATTTTTTGGTCGTACTATAGTACAGTGACGTTATCAAAGCTGCGCACCAGTGCTTTAGTGTAAGCAAAACTGAATGAGAGCTATAACCCAGCACAGCTGGTATATATAATGATTGAATTGAATTAAAAACTGCCACTGCAGCACCGCTTTCACCGGGAAGATTTTCTTTCATGAATGAGTTTCCCTCCCACCGGTACTTACACGAAAAAAGAGTACTCTTTCTGTTGCAACTACATTAATTGTAACTCAAACAACTGTAAAATCGTAATCGAGGAAGGTCTGTAAAGTTTTTTGAAGAAATTATTCTCGAAAAAAGAAACTGGCATGTTGCAAATAGAAGAAAATGATATGTGACTTCCGAATATGAAAAAAGCATTTATTCTTGAGGAAAATCTTTTTCTCACTAAAGATAAATTCAATGTTATTTAGTTACATAAGTGAAATGGAATTTAGCTTCACCTTATTCTGACTTTAATTTAAATTTAAAAAATAAATTTAATTTTGATTGATAAACACATGGTTGTAATTGTGCTGTTTACGAAATATGCTATGTATATAATTCTTTCCGGGCAATAACATGTCATGTAGATAAGGGTTTTCAATTTCGTGCTTGTTTTCCATTTTATTAATAATTAAAGAATTAATGCCACAAATCATCGCCACAAGTGTTCCCCTTCTGTACAACTTGATAAATTTTCTGAATGTCAACTTCTTGTACTCGCACAGAAATGCAAACCTCTGAGGCAAACATAATGTCGTTTTTGTTGGTTTTGGTAAAAGTGAGCGGTCTATGCCATTTCCAAAAATCAAGACTTAATGTAGCACTTCTACCAAGGCTGGCGGATCAGGAAGAAACCAAGGACAAGCCCAAGACGGGAGGCGTCAGGCACCCTCGTACCCACGAAACCAGGACCTAGAAGAGAGAAGGGAAGAGGGAGGTTCAGCTTTTCACTCACCATTGAAAGTAAAGAATTGGTCCCGCCGGGGATCGAACCACGGCCCTTCTGCTCTAGAGTCAGACATGCTAAAACACTACACCACGGGACCATCAGCTGAACTCCCGTTCAGGCTTATCAATCTTTCCTATGCCTGCTTCCCTTACATTAATCAATGATTATGGTGTTACCATTTATTTTCGCGGAAAACATGGCGAACCACACAGTGACTCTGGGCTTCAGAACTGACATCAATCCAATGAGCGAAATTCTACTTTGCAGTCCAGAAAACCGGTTTCATTTGCAAAATCATTTATGGATTTATTTTTATTTTTGCGTGTCGGTTTTTTCGAAAGAAGCAACCGATGCTAGCGTCGACTAAAATAATAATGGCAAACAATTCTTACGCGAAAAAATAAACTGTGAACATTATAAAATACAATATAATATATATCTACAACGTTTATGTCATTTTACTAAATCTATTTAAACAATGGTGACAGCAAATCCACGTTGGAATAATGTCAAACATGTTCATGCCAAACAGTAACCAAGGACCGGCCCTTGATGCCGTCCCGTTGTCGGTTGCAGTGTAGTATACATAGTAATCATTTGGTGTGATATCATTCTTTACATTATTGTTTACCCGGCTTTCTGCATAATGTCAGTTTATCCGTAATTGTTAACCACTTACAGTAATTTTAACAGGTAAAGCAATGTAGAGGATCCATTGGAAATCTCACGTTTTCAGCTGTAAAAGCTTAAAATTATACATTTCTAGATTCTGCATATGCCTTCTATGTTCTTCCTTATCATGGCAACGCGTCTGCCAAGGAAATGCCAAGTTTCGTATCAACACAACCTTCTAACACAACCGGTTAAGCATTAATGCACTATGCATTAAAAATTATTTGCAGTGAAACTAAAAGATGACATTTTATGAATGCATTATATTAATATGCACTGTCTATATTATGCAAATTAACTGATTGGCTAGTGCGATACGCACAAAAAGAAAAGCAAAAGTTTCAGTGAGATTATGAACTCACTGAAGACTTGCCGTTAGATTATAATCTGACGAACGAGCATTCGTGAGATTGTTAAACGACATTTTGTTCAAAACTACAGTAGTTTTGATTACGCATGTCTCTATTAAAATTATTTTTTCCATTGTTAACGCTTCAAAAACCAGTAACTCTTCTTGGGTCTTTTCCAGTTAGAATGTTCAATTCCGCTATAGTAAAACGCTAACAGAGGTTTGAACAGGGCATAACAGTTTAGGGATTAACTGAACTCTTCTCCCTCAAGAAAAGAGGCTGGCTGGCCAAGGCTTGATTTCGTACACGTTAGCAGTCTATGAATGTTGTGAATAATTTGAATGTCTTCAGTGAGATAATGAACTCACTGAAGACTTTCAGCTAGATTATAATCTCACGAACGAGCGCTCGTGAGATTGTTAAATGGTATTTGGTTCAAGACTACAGGTGTCTTGATTACACAGGTCTCTAATATATTGTTTCAGTTGAGGTCAATCAAATCAAATGGAAGCTGAGATCAATTTAACTTTATCTCCATCAATCCCCTTAGGGGGAAATAGTTTAATTGGGGACACTCGTATTCATACCATCAAGAGTACATAATCACTAAAATGTGACAAGCGTCACACGCTTAGTAAGGCTGATGATGATGACGATTTGCACGATAGCGGCTGACCCCCTACACAAATTAGACCCCAGTGACCCCGCCCACAAATGAGTACCTAGTACGCATTTGTATATGCTCACTCGCTTGTATGTTTATATGTTGCAGCCAAAAACGTTCTATCAGCAACTGGCCACTTTCGAGCTTCAACACATAAACATACAAGCGAGTGAGCATACAGAAATCTGTACCAGGTACTCGTTTGTGGGAGGGCTCACTGTGGTCTAATTTGTGTGGGGGGTCAGCCGTTATCGTGCAGATCATGTCCCCGGCCTTAATAACTAAGAGTGTGACGCTTGCCACACTCTTAGCTATTATGCACTCTTGCTAACATTCATAGACGTGTTTGCGTGTACGAGATCAGGTCTTGGCCAGCCAACCTCCTTTCTTGAGGGAGATAAGTTCAGTTAATCCCTTAACTGTTATGTCCTGTTCAAACCTCTGTTAGCAGCTTACTATTGCGGAATTGAAGATTTTGACTGAAAAAGCCCCAAAAAAGAGTTACTGGCTTTTGAAGTGTTAACAATGCACAAATTGAAAATTAATTTTGATAGAGACCTGCGTAATCAAAACTACTGTAGTTTTGAACAAAACGTCGTTTAACAAACTCACGAATGCTCGTTCGTGAGATTATAATCTAACGGAAAGTCATCAGTGAGTTCATAATCTTACTGAAAATTTCAGTGATCTTATTAACGCTAGCTCTATTTAACAAACTGTACCTAGTGAGTTTATAATCTCCCTGAAATAGTCAGTGAGATTTATAAATCACGGACTTTACAATATCACAACGACATATAGGGTAAACTCGTTTATAGTTGACACTTTTTGACAAAAATTCATTCCGAGAATAATTACTCAAAATTTTCAGCGGCTACCCCATATAAATTTTTTTTAAATCAAAAAAAAGTTTTTTTTCTTTTTCCCGCCACAAACCACATGTAGTTTTTTATTAAAAAAAGAAAAAAACTTGGCAAAAAAGTAACTGTACTATATTTTTTACACCCCCCACAAAGAAGACACAGACCCCGGACTAAGTGGACACAACTCGGCTAATGTTGTCACGTATGTTTTACACGTATTTGAGACTGCAATAAAAGCCAAAAACAAGAAATTGGAAACAAATGTTAAAATGATCAAATTAGTGGTTTTGCGGGAGAAGTTTTAAAACTTTTTGTCCTGTCAAGTCCCCCCTCCTCCCCCCCCAACCCCACAACTTAACAAACTGTATTGAAATGTTAAATTTTCTGTTCTTCGAATTTATATACAAAAAACAAACAAATTAAAAAAAAAAAATATTTTTTTTTTTGGTGGCCGCCACCACCCCCCGCGAAATTAACCACCGACGCCGTTTTTTTTAAAATAAAAAAAAAAAAAAAAAAAAAAAAAAAAAAATTTTTGCACTGCGAAATTTTAATTTTCATTAGCTTATATTAATCTGCACAAAATTTACTTTCGGATGATCATAAGGTTTTCAACTTCACTGGCAGAAATGGGCACAAACTCAAGCTCTGAAGCTTAGTATTTTTGCCAAAATCCTTAGCATTTTTGAACTTTCACAAAATGCTTGATGCTTGGATGCTTCGTATTCGCAGTGTATACAACGTAGCATCACAAGTGATATGTCGTTGGATAGCCCAAAGATTGCGCTAAGTAGTTAATTTAGTAGTTAATTTCCGCAGAAGAAAATATTCCTACTGGATTATATTTGCACAGAAGCTTAGTATTGTCAGCTATACCCGAGTGTCCACTATAAACGAGTTTACCCTACATACCAGACGATTATGCGACTATGCATAGATAAAGCTACACAAGGTAACTGACCACGCCACTTGGCCGATCAGTTAGGTATAAGTACTAGGCCTGACGCATGCCCAAATTAATGCACATCAGCAAACAGTGTATGTCAGAGTTTGGATCGGTGTAAACGTTTCATCATTTTATTAGATCTTCATAAACCGCTATGCTTTAAAACCAATGTGATAATAACCAGATTTTCAGAGATTTGGGTTTGAGCTAAGTTTTAGCTAATTTTGAATAGGGAGCAAACCGCAAAAAGTGTAAGAAATTATTCCAACACCTTTTTAATGTGTTAATCTGTTTATTATGTTTTTGAGTGAATGAAGTTTGAACTTGCAGTATTGCTACGAGCTACAACGGAAGCTACTACAGGAGGTTGCTGCAGATATCCGCTGAGCCCGTTGATTCCTGCGAAATTCCGTTTATTATGCCGTCATTTTTGAACCTCGGAATTGTATTTGTTTGCATAGTTCGTCGTATCAGTTCCGTATTTTCGGAGCCGGTTGGTGACTGTATTGTGGGCTTACCGTAATCTACTAATCTTGATGTGACGGCCAGCCATGACCCTACTGTGTTTATTATCGAATTGTATTTGCCTGCCGTCCTATTACTCAGTTTTTTCCTTCACTCGGATCACTGGACCAATTCTTCACTTTTAATGTTAATGTTAGTTGATGCTTATCTTCCTTTAGTTCCACGCTCTTCTTCAGTTCATGGGTACTCCCAGTCTGACGCCTTCTGCTGAGTCGGTTTTCCTCGATCTTTCCACTAGCACTACCCCTGGTTGGATCCTGGTTATGTGAACTTAGAAACTGCCTGCTTTAGCTGTTTACGAAACAAATGTCCATGCCAGAGAAGTCATCAAATGGGTGAAAGCTTCGCTATCCATATGGCAGCCACTTCGCCTACGCCTAATGTTTTAACTTCCTTATAAAGCAGGTTTCAGCCTAATGCAAAATCATTGGGAAAGAAGAATCTGTTTCTATTTTCTTCCACCTATTTAGAAGTAATGTGGCTGTATCTTAACACTGACAGACAGAAGGACAGCAAAACTTTCGATGGTTTATCAAAGCTATACCTCAGCACGCACGACATCCAGTAATAGTATCACAGAAGGTTTAGTTGAATTTAAAATGGAATTAGAAACTATGCTAGGTTTAGCAAATAAACAGACACCTATAGACTCTATAGAGTAAAGCCACTCTTCAGCAGACATGTGCTGACAGTTTCGTTTGATGGGAGAGGATGAACCGGCGCCGGCGTAGGTTTTCCCTGATTTTTTCGTCAAAATTCTGCGAAAACAGAAACTATCGGTTGGGTTTGAGGTGAGCTTCCAACATGGGGAGGGGTGATTCCTTCAAGCACGATAGGTTGTGGTCATTTGTTTGCAACAATATTGGGAACAATAGCTCCTCGTTGTTAATTAACGGTTAATTTCATTCAACCATTAACAGTGACAAAGGTTTATTAGTCATTAACTTTTTTGCAAATACCTTCCAGGTTTGCATTTATGCATTGAAAACTGTTCTCTCGATTCGAAATTTTCTGTCTGTTTAGGTTACTGAAGCTCTTGCGGCTCAGTTGGTAAGCTACTGTAAGTAATATAGAATGTTCGAATTCGAGTCCCATCAGGTTCCGAGTTTCTGGTGCCTTAAACATTTTCTTTATTTGGGTCGCAAATTGACTAAAATTTGGTGGAACGCCATTGACTAACATACCTAATAGCTTTCTGACTTTAACAACGTTGGCTTGACGTGTTTACAGTGATATGATTTCGCATACACTAAAAGTCAAATTGCATTACCAAATTGTATAAATTATGAAAGGTGAATTTCTGTAGGCTAAGACCCCTGTTTTATTCCTGTTTTTTAGTCAAATTCAAATTTTTTATACAGACACACAGTTAATGCAAACTATGCAAAGTATCATGAAAGACTTCATAATGACTTTCATAGTTGACGTATTTTCTGGCTAAACGGGACGAAAACATCTAATAAAGATTCTAGAAAATGTCTGAACCCGTCATGTAATGACTTAATTTCACCTGACTAGATCTTTGTTAGTTCCATTTACCTAGGTTTAGGGTATCCGTGATAACATCAAAGTTTCGATGCTTTCGGTCTACATTATGGCTTCATGACTAGAAAATCAAACTGAAGAGGTGTTATACGATGAATCTTTTAACGCCTGAAACTTCATAAAGTCCTTTTTAACTCTCACAAATAAAGGAAAATTTGATCGTCATGGCAACCAGACTTTGCTACTTTTTTTCAACCAGATATACCTACCTAAGTAGATCTGAGACCTGGAGAACCTTAACCGGTATATAAACCCTTATTTCAATGCCCCCCTTTCCAGGTTATGTAACTGTTTTGTAATTCTTTCTCCACCCCTGAATAAGTTCCAACCCCGACCGGAAAACGATTTAATTCAGGCGTTACCTTTTTTGGACAATTTTCTTGTTTTCTTGGGCGTAAAATAGCCTTCTGCTTGTTAGCTTGGTTACAGCTGACTCAAGTGACGTCGAAGTATTCAGAAAGCTTTCTCTGCATGGAAGGCATAAAAGTTTGAACATTTTCATTTGAACATGCAGCAATTTTTTACAAAGAACTGCATGCATTAGCCGGCTATCTTTAGCTTTGAACCGCAAATGCTAAGGATTTAAGATGATTTTCAGCTTAACTCAAACGTAGCATTACCTGAAATTGAATTGCTCGATAGGCTATGTCTTAATATGCCTCTAGGCTATCTGATATTGATATTAAGCCTAATTTAGAAAAGCTCCATATGGAAACCCATTGTGATAATTTGTAGGTAGGTAAACAAAAAATCAGTAGTATTCCATTCTAACAGCATTAGATAGGACATTGACTAATTAAGTCTTACGTATATAACAACTTTCCAGACTTACACTGTCGTGTCCGTCTTAGGAGTTGAGCAAGCCAGAAAACCAATAGTGTTGGAAATCCAGCATCTGTTTAATTCCAATATACATTTATGGGTAGGCTTAGACACGTTTTTTGCAGATGAATTTTTCTATCTCAAGCTAAGTAGTTTTTATGCAATGCCATTGATTACGAAATGGGACTGAATAAAGGTCAGGAATTTTATGAAAATTGTTATTTTGTAAAATTTTAAAATTCGTAGCTGGGCACAATTTGGTTTCCTGCACAGCCACAATTGAAGTTCCGCTTTTCCGAATTCCAGCTGGCAAACATTAATTTTCACATTTCATAATTATTGTGTTTATGGTCATCGATTTACTATCAAATGTGGTAAATTAACTCTAACTGGTAAGAGAAGACTAGCGGCTAAATGATAGTTTATATTATATTTAGTTACATTGAGTAAACTATAAAGAACGAGCAACGACGAATAAGAGCAGTTGCCGAAATTTACTCTTTCCTTTGGAACTGCTTGCGGAGACCGCATCTTGGAGATCACTCGTTTGCGGATTCCTGGTGTCCTTAATAATGTAGCGACGAACTCCAAACTAGTAATGTTAGTACGAGTACCGTGACCTAGTGTTGTCTGAATATACCGAACAGATTCAATCAGTTGTAATACGCAGTACGCACAACTAATCATTGTGCAAGCTGAATGCCAGTTCACAGACTCAGTCGTATCTCTCATGTCCCATGTCGCAGAGTAGTATGATGTATGAAGCGTGTCGCTTGTCGTGACAGGTTTTATATTTTGTGGCAACAAATGTGTCGTAAGACAACTTGTTTTTTGGCCACACCCATGCTCTATATCTATGCCAAAAAGTAGGCCAATCGGACAAAGCATGGGCAAACCTGTAGTAGCAAACCCTTTAAGCTTGCACATAGCTAAGAATTGCAAAATATGAGCAAATTCACAAAACTACTGATTGATTGCCGTTAATACATTGCACAGAATCCCAAATTAACAAGCATTTTAGCTCTTTTTAATTTTTTATCCCTTTGTCGCTAAGTCGAGAAAAGCTGAGTCGAAGAAATTGCCAAACCAAAAGCACATGTTATTGTACAATGCACATGTTAATATATACGTACTTTCACTAGTATATATACATTAGACCTTTAACCACTGAACAGATACGTATCTCTGATGACTTTTGCTTACGAAGGTTCATTAGAATGCTGAACCTAAGGTATTCTGTCTTTAATTGTGAGTAATTTCCGAGCCAATGCTAGAGAGGAAATTTTGCTGTCTAGGTATGATGTTTCATAATGGAAAAATCCCGTGATCCATGTGAATTTTTGAAGGCTTTATTGGATAAATACTGATCGTTTTTCTCCATAAATGTCTATAACTGTAATTGTCGGCTGTCACCTGAAAAAGTCTTTTACATTATTGATTAAGTTAGACAATTTTTCTTTTTCTTGAATTATAATTAACCCCAATAAACATACTGCTACCCTTGAGATAACTTGCTTTTTCTGGTTAAGTCTGGTGTACTCAAGGACTGTTCTGATAACAATTGCAGTGTAGAAATGGTAATTTGTAGGTCAGCAAAAATACATTTGTAGCTGTTAATTTGAACCTTTCCGTTGCCAGCATGGTCCAGGTTGCTAAATCAGCCGTTTCGAGAATTATTCAAGTTGTGACCTGGACCTACCTGAGAAGTGTGGTTGTAGGGTAAAACTACCAAATAAGGACCACCTACCCAATAAGGGCCACTACATTAGGTTTTTCTGCTTTACTACGGATTCAACATGTTTTTCAGATGTTGACGTATATCCCTGCTTTATTAGTCCAATCAGTGAGCTTGCAATGGGCTTAGAATATTACTTAACGGTTTTGATCTAAGATTTCTTTCCCTGTGACAAGTACAATCTGGGTCGGATTTGGAGCTTTGTGATGGATTACTTAAATTGACATAGGGTTCTTGTAGATAATTTTATAGTGAACGTTTTGGCATATGCATTTTTGTAGGACTACAAGAGCGAGAATTTTTCTAACATTTTTCTTTCAACCAAAATTCTTTCCTAATAAGGGCTGCAGGTTTCTCATTAAGGACCGTTTGACAAAAGGACCACCTTAATTTGAACTAAATGGGTCATTCTAAGCTTTTTGCTAGCAAACCAGTTTACTGTTTTGGTAACGAATGATAGCTAAATTGAAATAAGACGTCACATAGGCTACTTTGAGGCTTGAGCTGGCAGCCGTGCCGGTTTAGTCCCCCTCCGGCTTTATAATATTAAAAAACTTCCGATCAAGCTTAAATCACAACAAACACCGCCAGCTTCGATGATTTTGCTAGATTTGATTTTTTCGACTTTTTATTAGCAATTTGGTTTTTAAATTCCAAGAATGGTGCGAAAACTTTCAAAATAGGAAACATATATAAAGTTTGTGCTTCCCCTTCGACACAAAATCAGGTTTTTTAAGTTTTAAATGATTAGGATTGTGATCCAATTCTTTATGAAAAACACATTATAGGCATTGGAGTTATAGGTGTAACGGACATTTTGCTTGGAGGGCTACCCCCCGTGGGGCCTCTGGAAGCCCCTCCATTCCCAAACAACCCCCAACCCTCCCCTTCATAAATTTTTCTATTTTGTGGCCCAATTTTGCCACCACAACCTTACACCTATGATTGGATCATCAGGGGCACAGAAACACAAAATGAAGCTGACATCCCTTTATCAATTCAGTTTCTAAGCAACCTTTAGGTAGAATCAAACGTACAGAGTTGTTCAAATTTTCTTTATCTCCTTCGCAAAAGCAGATTCGAAACTAATTCGAAAAAGTAGTTTTGAAATTTCACCTTATATCAGCGCTGGTAAATTCCAAATGTTGCACTGGTTAGCGGTTTTCAGCGCGTTTCATATATTTTAATGACACGGACGTGGTCTGAACATTGTCGTCTGCGGTTTCTGGCGTTTTATTAATGATTCGGTGCTTTAAATTTATGGAATTTGAATCAGTTAGCTAGGACCCTTATTAGGGTAAAATGGTCCTTATTAGGAAACATCGGGCCCTTATTCAGCTAGTGAGTGCATGTTGAGTGCAAAAAAAATTGACGGCCCTTACCAGAACTGCTTGATTGCACAAGATTTGAAGAAGAGTAAGCCACTGGAGGGATTCTATTTTGTGTAGTGCGCAAGGGTGCTTCGAGCAGTGGTCCACTATTATTGACGTCTAAACCCGGACTTAGTCGCTAACTCGGTTTAAATTGATTATCTTTTACACACGGTGGGGGAGGGAGAGCCAACAGCCAATCAGATTACTGAAATCTTCCCAGATTGATGGGTCTAACAAGGGATTACTGTAGTCTTAATTTTTGTCGACACCACTCAATCAGCCAATCTTGAGAGGAGCAATCTTTTGGCTGCCTCATTAATGCCCCTTCCAAAGGGGGGAACATTCGCTTATTCTTCGGAGCCTATTCCGTGCGCAATGCAATGAAAAGAAACGGTCTAGTGGTTTACTCTTCTTCTATAATATGTACTCGTGCTCGGACTGGTCTTTATCAAAATTTTCAGTAACTCCACAGGTGTAGAGATATAATTTAATAAATTATTATTAAGTAAGAATTTACAACTGGCGTCCAGTATTTGAAAATTGTTTTATTTCGTTGTGACTGACTATTATTGCATGAGGTGGTTGTCGCCGGTCTTAATCTTTTTTATGATCTGAATATGTTTCTTGCAGCGAGTCGGACTGATTTTAGTTTACTAAATTCATCAACAATTACCCCTAGCGAAGCATTCTCAGCAATTCCACATTTCTCAATAATTTATGATTTTGCACTGTTGTTTCAGCTTAAGCTCTTTGTATAATTCAATGCTGAGTCTGATTAGCAATGTCAGCCTGCAAGAAAGCCTTTCGAACAACAACAGCAACAGCAACAGCAGCAACAACCTCACCAAAAATGAGACACACCATAAGGACTTGTACCATTTCGATGAGTGGCACGAGCCTTATGTTATGCTTTTCCTGTTCGGCGGTCTGGGCCTGGGTCTCACCCTTCAGGCTATCATGGCCACCGAATGGATCAGGAAACACCTCCATATACCGTTCACGGTGATGCTAATGGTCATAGGCATAGGCTTAGGCATTGTGATAAACGTTTTCGCGGAAGACTCGGACGATGTCTACCGTCGGTTTACGATGGCCGATACCAATCCGAAACTGATCATGTACATATTTCTACCAATTCTAATCTTCGATTCCTCCTTTCGGATGGAGGCGCACAGTGTTTTCAAGGCCTTGGGTCAGATTATGTGTCTGGCCAGTGTTGGGCTGATGCTGACTGCCTTAATCATTGCGGGTTTTATGTACCTTATTGTGAACGTTTGGCAGGGGGTGGTGGCCTGGTCCCTCCCGATTTGCCTTGTCTTTGGCTCCATCCTAAGTGCAACCGATCCCGTTGCCGTGGTATCACTGCTCCGAGAGCTGGGGGCCCCACGACAGATCGTTATCCTGACGGAAGGGGAGTCGTTATTTAACGACGGCTCCGCCATCATAGCCTACGAAATTTTTATGAAGGTCGTTGAACGGAAAGCTAGATCGCACCATGAAGACAATATCGCCGTGGTGGTTGGAATGGAACTTTTTGGGGTTATAATAAGTCCAATGATTGGTTTTATTGCGGGTAAGATCTGCGAAATCCTGTTAAGACAAACCTTCAAAAAGGAAATCCGGGAAAAGGGAATAATCCTAATTGCAGTCTATTTCACCTTTTTCCTTTGCGAACAGTTGAAAGTATCGGGCGTGTTGGCCTTAGTGGTGTTGGGGATTTGGCTTAGTCTCAAAAAGCACAGCATTAGTCCAGAGACCCTGGAGGATAACAGTCGGTTTTGGGACTTCTTTTCCTACTGGGCCAATACCCTAATTTTTATCCTGGCCGGGCTGGTAATTGCCAGACCAATTGTCCGAATTGGTTGCGAGCAGGAGCGAAGTGACTACGGATTTATCGTTCTGGTATATCTGGTAATTAATCTGGCTAGGGGCACATCAATTTTTATCCTATATCCGGTGGTTAGGAGTATTGGGTATGGACTTCCCAAAAAGCATGCCGTAGTTCTGATGTGGGGTGGTCTCAGAGGCGCCATTGCTTTGCTCCTATCCCTGCAGATGGTGCAAGAAGAAAGCATCAGCGTGGAGTTCGCCAAGGATATCGGTGAAAAGGTTTTGCTCTATGTGTCGGGATCTGTGGCCTTAACTCTGCTAATCAATGCAACTACCTTCCGATTTTTGCTCAAGGCTTTTGGGTAAGGTTTCAAGGTTGATACCACCTAAAGCTTTTGTTGCACAGTTGCTGAGTTTACGTAGGTGTACCTAACCGCAAGTAGTGGCTTCGAATGTCATGTAAGAATTGAAGTGTCAGGCCCAGTGGTCACACTTTCACTTTGAGATTTTTTTGAAATTTCAACACTTGAAACATTTTCACTTGTTAGAAACTAATCATGGTAACAAACAACTCAAAACAGCTAAATCGCCGACTTCAAAACACCTGAACTAAAATTCAATTCTTAACTTGGTCGCTTTCAGGTGATCATCTTTTTCGGATGCTAATCTTTAACTCTAAGCTTACCGTTCGCTGAGACTGGAAATCTGACAGCGAAAGAATAAAAAATTGTCTCTTGGAAGGATTGATCCACTAAGAGTTTGAGCTGAGCAGTTTTTTAGTTGAACTTGAACAATCTACCACAGAACCAGTCTTAATGCAAAATGTATTTGTGAGTTGATGAAGGTTGTAAACACATTAGTTCCTGTTTCAACTCAATCCAGTAAAAATTTCTAAGACGGTTGTATTTTTATTGGAACTATTTGTTAAGTTTTGAATTTTATGTACTGTAGGGTTTTCATTTAAGCAAAAGGGAAATGTTGTGACGTGATCCACTGTTGTAGTCGTTCTGTGGTTAGAACGATTAGTCACTTTCTGTGTCGTGTGTTATAAGTTACGAGGACGTTCAGTTTAGTAAAATCCAAGCTAAAGTCTGACCAAAAAATGTAGGGAGCGAAATTGTTTTGTTTATACTGAATTACCGGTACATTTTTGCTGCAGCAATGTATATATTTTCTGAACCGTCATGGCATAAACTTTCTTTTGGTTGAAAAAAAATTTTTTAAAAATTAAAATTCATCAAAAGAAGCCGATTTTTTAAGTTTTGAAAGATCAGTAGAAGCCAGGAACTAGCCGTTCGGTGGAAAATTAGCCCTTGTGCCAGACATTTTGAATCCCGAATATTAGCTCATTTCGTCAAAAATTGCGATAGTTATTCAATTTTTTCGATTTTCAAAATCCTTTGATCTTTGCCGCTTATCCAACTTTGACTGGTCATTACTCGCGACTCACTCAATGCAAAAATTTTTTAATTGGATTTTCAGGACCGCTTACGTGTCAGCTTTCATGTGATATATGTGGTTTTTCAAAATTTGAAAATCGATTTTTTTCGAAAAATACCACTTTTTGACCCAAAATTTCGACAATGCGAATCTAGCAAAAGTGGGCAAAAATAACGTTATCATAAAGTTTAATCTGAGCTGAATCCAACGATATAAAGTTTTCGTGGCTACGGCTTAAATTGCCCCAGCAACGAATTTTTAAACAATATACCTTTTTCAGCTGGTTTTCGCTAGTTTACACTGGTTCAGGCAAATCAAGGCGGCAACATCAAAGGGAGCCAAAAACCAGCTGACAAAGGGATATTGTTTAAAAAATCGTTGTTGGGGCAATTTAAGCCGTAGCCACGAAAACTTTATATCGTTGGATTCAACTCAGAACTATTACTTCAACCTTATGATAATGTTATTTTTACCCACTTTTGCTGGATTCGCATTGTCGAAATTTTGGGTCAAAAAGTGATATTATTCGAAAAAATCGATTTTCAAATTTTGAAAAACCACATATATCACATGAAAGCTGACACGTAAGCGGTCCTGAAAATCCAATTAAAAAATTTTTGCATTGAGTGAGTCGCGAGTAACGGCCAGTCAAAGTTGGAAAAGCGGCAAAGATCAAAAGGATTTTGAAAATCGAAAAAATTGAATAACTATCGCAATTTTTGACGAAATGAGCTAATTGAGATTCAAAATGTCTGGGACAAGGGCTAATTTTCCACCGAACGGCTAGTTCCTGGCTTCTACTGATCTTTCAAAACTTAAAAAATCGGCTTCTTTTGACGAATTTTAATTTTTTAAAAAATTTTTTTCAACCAAAAGAAAGTTCATGCCATGACGGTTCAGAAAATATATACATTGCTGCAGCAGAAATGTACCGGTAATTCAGTATAAACAAAACAATTTCGCTCCCTACATTTTTTGGTCAGACTTTAGTGAACTGTTGCTTAAACTACAACAGCATAATATGGCATAAAGTTTACTTATCGAAAGTTCAAATTCAACAAAGTGAAAACGTTTCATTACACTTTGAAAATAACTTTTCGTAATGTGACTGAATTAAATAGCCTGGTCCAAAAAGAGACCAGGAATGGGATCGAACTACTACATCGTTGATCTCTAGCGATGCATGCTTGCCATTATGCTATTCCCATGATGTTGGAACTACTTTATTGCCAAGACTGCCTACTGTAATATATAACAGCAGAAGTGTAATCCACCTGAAGGCTTCATTCATTATATTTCGTAACTGTACTCGATCAGAATGTTTTAACATTTGGTGGGGGAAGTCGAAAGGTTCACTCGTTGTTGATTGAAAAAATTATGCTTTGGGGTAGAGGCTGCCAAAGGAGGGTTCCTTTGCTGATTGGGGGTTTAAAGGCTTTTGGAGACCCTACCTCAAAAGGATGCGTCCGTATTGTGAGTCTTATTCTAGAATAAGCTGCAGCTACCTACTACTACTAACCATTATGTAATATATAACATAATATAATTAATATAATGTAATATAATATAATACAATATAATATAATATATAATATAATATAATATAATATATAAAAATATAATATATAATATAATATAATATAATATATTGTAATATAATATCAAGAGTACATAATAGTAAGAGTAAGAAACTATCACACAGGCATGTACAAATCATGCTATGTATGCTAGGTCCATTAACTCAGCCCTCCCCCCCCCGTAATATCCGGGGGGTCCCACTTTGCACTAATTGAACGCTTTCATATAAGCTGGTGTCTGCTCGCTGATTTACCAATTACCCTAAGGCTTATGGTAGGTAATTTATTGGTTACTTTAATTAATTAATTATAACTTTAATTAGCATTATTAGCATTATTTAATTATAGCTTAATGCAACTAATAACGAATTCAACAACTTTGTAGCATTTTTTCTGCTCTTTTCGATGATATAAAATTGTTGCATAATACAAAAATCCGAAGGAATGTAATCTGCTTATATGAAAGCGTGTAATTAGTGCAAAGTAGGACCCCCCTCCGTTACGGTCCCGAGTTAATGAATCGAGCATAAATAACATGATTTGTACATGCTAGTGTAATTGTTTCTTACTCTTACTATTATGTACTCTTGATAATATAATATAATATATTTCCTGCTTCAGCCTTGACGTCCTTCCAAAGCACAAAGTGAAGGTGATGTCCAACGTCATCATTCACCTGAAAGACATCCAACAATCCACCATTTGGCAGTTGAAGGAAGACCGGTTCCTCGCGGAGGCCAACTGGGATCTCGTGGATCGCCTGACGCTGATCAGCAACCCGTACGCTGATCACTGCGCTAGCGGTCCGGGAGCTAAAATATTGAAAAAGTTGCGCTCGAACTCGATTAAGTCGGTGGATGAGGACTTCGCCGTTGCTTCCGAGGAAGCAAGGCAGCGAGTCCTCCAGGTGGAAAAGGTCAGCTACTGGCGTCAGTTCAACAAGGGACTGCTTTCCAATCGGGCGATAAATCTGCTCTCGGATGCCGTGGATGAGGCAATCGAGAAACCCGGAGCCTATCTGGAGGTCGACAGTCTGAAACGGAATTGGAAAGTCAGTCCCCTGCTGACTCGGGCCCAGCACAAGGTCCAGTCCCTGTACGAGGCTCACGTTCATGAACGAGAGCTACAGGAAGAACTGGAGCCTAAACAGCCCATACGGCGAACTATTAGCCTGTTTTTGAGCTCTGTCCTGGTGGAAACCTTAGTCTATGGCCTTATTCTGACCAATGTGACATTTTTCGTACTGGAGATTTCTGGCCTGATTAGGACCGGAACGGAGTACTCTTGGACTGTGGCCGTTCGTCTTTCGATTTACGTGGTTCTGTTGCTCTGTATTGCCCTGAAAATGATGGTTATGGGTCTGAAGTACTTCAAGACTTCCAAGCATCGTTTTGATACCCTCTTCTTGTTTGTCTACTTTGCCTGCCTGGTGACCTTGGCAGTTGATCCGCAGCTTTCCGCCTATACTTTGCATGTTTTCTTGGAAGCTTTTGCAGCTCTAAGACTGCTAAGGCTGTTGTTTTTGCTGCCTTACTTCCTGCCCAAACTGTTGGAATTCATTAACTCGAAAATTAATGAAAGCGTCGGCCTGTCCTATGATACGGCCAAGGGCTTCATTATGGGGGAAGAGGACGCCAACAAGCACATCAAACGACTAATTGATAATGAGCAGTTGGCTGAAACCTGGATGCAGCGATGCAAAAAGCGGCGATTGGAGGCAATAAGGCATCTGGCTCAACTGCAGGTATAGCTGAGTCCTAAGTTTAATTGAAGCTGGCTAGAAAAGAAGCTTTCTTTGGTTGTGCTAAAGACTAATATATTTTTCTGACAAATTGATGAAAACAAGTGCGAATAGTTTTGACTGACGAAGGCTACGGTAGCTGGAATAATGTACATAACCATACAGTCCCAAACGTTTGTCTCACCCTTTGGCCCTTTTATGCACAACTATGTAATTTAAAATTTGAAAGTGGTTAATTAAAATAGTTGAAGAATTTGACTTTGGTTCGTTGATGAGACAGCAAAATGGGTAATCCCAATTGTTGGAAGAATAAATTTTAAGATTTGCAATTAATTTTAGGTGTAAACTAGATGTAACTAAAATTGATTCTCGGATTCAACTGTCACATTATAGTCGCTCTTTATATTTCTTCGGTTTCAAAGTGTTCTCTTTTCAGTGCACAGTTTCTAATTGTACAACTGAAAATCACATCGAAATTTTGCGGAGTTTTTGTTTCATATAATCTTCACATAACAAAAGGCATAATTTAGATTTTCAGTACACGATGAAGCCAAGTAGAATATATGTCCCTTGTGGGCTTATTTAGATAACTGTTCACATTTCTCATGAATCCCAAAGTCAAAACTTAAGGACATTCCAGAATTGCATCGACTAAAGGTTTAACCTAGCAAGGAACTTTAAATTAGATACAACCGGTTTAAGGTACTGGCTCGGTTATATACTGCACCAAACCAAATAAACTATTTTAATTCCCTCAATTCTTGGGATGCTTACATCGTTATAAAGCTTAGAATGTACTTTTTACAGCCACTCAGCCGGACTGATCTGGTGAAACCTGTTCCACTTTTTGTTATTTCAGGTGCAACAGCCCGGAGCCGCGGTCAGCGTCAAGACGAAACAGGCCGCTCAGTTTTGTCTGAACCGACTCCAAGAAACCCTGGAAGAGATGAAGGAAGCTGGAATTGTGGACGACAAGGAGTACAGCATTCTCCACAAACTGATCGAAGAGCACATGCTGAACGTACAGCGTGCGCTGCCCTGGATCGAAGCACCCAAGCTGGAAAAACAGCTGCAACAGTTGAATTGGATAAACAACAACAAGGAACTCCTAGATGAGATCATGTCACACAGTGAGGTCCGGGAGTTCATCGAAGGCGCTACCGTATTCCAACAGGGTACTCCCAGTGACGGGATGTACATCCTGGCATCGGGTATGATGAAGATCGTCGTCTGTAGGGGCAGTACGGTAGTGACGGAAGAGTACTTGTACGCAGGGCGATACTTTGGCGAGATAGGTGTCATTACGGGTGAGCCGAGAACGGGTACGGTAGTGGCAGAGGTACAGAGCACCACCTATTTTATACCAACAGAAACTGTACTGGAAATAGTCAAAAAGCATGAGGATATCTACTGGCAGTTTGTCCTGAGTTACTGTATCAGCAAAAGCAGCGACGTGCTGCAAGATCATCCCTCGTTTGCCGGCTGGACAGATGTGAAACTGAAAACCCATCTGGCAAACGGGGAGTTTGTGGATCTGACGGAGGTGGGAAAGTACAAGAAAACATCGGACAGTCACTTTATGATCCTGGTTCGTGGCGAACTGGTTGCCAAATCCACCAATCGCCATTTTAAGGTGAGCAACGGGCTGGCCATCCTGCTGCCCAGTCACTGCAGTGTTGTACTTCGATACAATAACGAGCAGTGCTGGCTCTTTATTGTACCGACCTACAACTTCCAATTCGAGGGACTGGCTCAGCACAGGGCTGAAGCTCCCACATCCATTTCGATGGGGCGGCACAGCATTTACCCTGGATCCAGTGCCAGTCCTAATGCCCTGTCCAGCGTAGCTAGAACAATCCCGGCGGCGATTGGAATTAGAATTCCCAACGAGAGTGTGCTTGAAACAGTCGACGAAAATGGACTTACGCCGGGAGTAACGGAAAATGTGACTTCCAACGGGGAATCTCGACCATTCACTGCCAGTCTAGATCGAAGACGCAAATCAGGTGGGCCTATGCTTCCGGGAGTAGTTGACTGATTACCAATGGAAATGGACTTTGTACTGTTTCTACTGTAGCGTTATCTTATATCCAGATTGTGTGTAGTAATGTTCAGTAAAATATAAAGAATGCAGTGATGAGAGCAAAAAATAGACCGTAGGCAAATTCCAAGCAATTTTTAGTTCTTAGTATAGGTTCCTGGCATAGTCAAGCATACATGTAAATACCAAGGCTTTAAATGAATCACCACAGCAAAATCAGAAGTTAACTTTTAATGCAAACGCGCTACAAAAGTTAACTTTGTTGCAAGTCGAATTCTGGTTCATCATTACTTTCAAAAATTAATGTTTTAAATTCGGGCCACCTCACCTCCCTCCCAGTAGACCTAGATCTAGATTAGTTTCTTAAGCTTTGCCTAACTATGATTGTGTTATGCATTGTGCCGAAGTGCCATTCGGCGTCCGGTTGTTCTTCGATATTGAATGACATTGCAAATGCAGAGTTGGACGCGGGCCGCGGGTACCCGCGGGGCGGGCCGGGGCGGGCTGAAATTTACTACACGATGCGGGCCGAATTTTGTAGTGACAGTATAACTTTTTAAGCTTAAATTTAAAAGCTTTATACAACACTTTTAACTTTGAAATCAGAAAACCTACACTGAATTAACGGATCCTTTCTCGATTACCCATACACCGCTCAAAATTCTTAAAGCTTGGCCAATTGAGCTAAAATTTGGAATGCGCATGTTTTCGAGCACACTGAGCTCAAACATTGCAAAATTTGCCGATTTCCAAAAGTCGTTTTTTTTCGATTCGGGGACTACTGAAACATTTTTGTCTTTGATTTTGCTGAAAAGTTGAATATGACTGTTTTCTGGATCGCAGAACACAAATCTGGTGTCGGTTTTTCGATTCAGCTTTTTGCTAACTCAATGCAAGCTTACATCTTAAGCTTATGTACAACTTTAGCTTAGACCGAACTATAACAAAAACTAGAAACGAAAAATGGACTTCTGGTTCATGCTCTACCATCCAGAAGCCCTCTGCATACAAATATTCAACCAAATTTAAGACAAAAAATTTTCAGTTTCCTTTCGCCCCTCCCCCTTGCGAATCGCAAAAATTGAATTTTGCGAAATCGGAAACTTTTGCGATATATTTGAACTCAGCATCGAAACCATGCCCATGCCAAAAATTTTCACTCAATTGTTTAAGTTTTAAAAATGATGAGTGGTGGGGATAATAGAGACAAGACCCGAATTAACTACTAATTGTACATTTTACAGGGACCACGACTAGAGATGCCGGTGCCGGGGCCGGGGTCAGACCCAGGCCCCAGTGCATCCCTAACCACAACTTAAAAATGTGCCTAAATTTGTGTATTGTTAAATATACTATTAAAACAATTAGTTAAGTTCGAAACTAATTATTTGAATATTTAGGGAGGCAACAGGTTACCTCCGGAAGAGGCCCTCAAATCAGAAGGCCCCTCAATTTCCAAATTTCTCAGCTTATTGTAAGAAATAAGTGCAAAATGCTCTATTGAAGTGTTCTTTCAAGCATGTGAACTTTTCCCCCGACCAACTTAATTTCTTAGTCGGCAGCTAAGCTTCTAGCAGGTTACAGATTTAGAGAAATAACTAAATGACATGTGGATTAAATTAGATTAAATTGCGAAGCATTTCTGCAAAAGTACCGAGAGTCTTTTGATAGCAAAATATTCACAATTGTGGCAACTAAAACTTTTAAAAATGCAACTTTTTATACACACCAAATAGTATATATTCATAACATAAAATAATCGCATTTATTGTGCGGGCCTTTGCGGGCCGAAAATTGTAGATGCGGGCCGCGGGCCGGACCAATGCGGGCCGAAAATTTGAGTGCGGGCTGCGGGGCGGGTGTGGGCCGCAAATTTCGGCCCGCATCCAACTCTGTGCAAATGTGTAGGGTATGCGTAGCAAAACTTTTGAGAAAATACCTTTAAACTTTCAATTTCAGCAGGTAATAATTTTAAATTTGTGTATGCCCTTCCAATAACGAATTTATTCTTCCATAAAGTTTTAATGATTCTATAGAGTATTTTGCAGTGAGATTTGTTTTTATTTACCTGCTTGCTGAACTGTAACAGGAGACTCAAAGGATAGCAATAGGTTTTGTATGCTAATGTAATCTAACTGTGTACAATTACCGAATGAAAGCGTGAAATAGCAATTAAGTACAGCTGTGACAATAAATTTATCAATCTAAATTTATCACCTAAAGTTCATGCCTGTCGATTTATCATAGTATTCAAATCGAAGCGACATTTAGGGCCTACATTAAGCATGGGCATGACCTCAGATTATTCCCAGAAGTGGTTCTTCGTTAATACGTTACTATTTAGCATTTAGCAGTCTGCGCTGATTTGAATTTGCACTTGCCTATGTTTAAATTCGAATACTCTAGCGAATTTTGAATAATACGAATACGAAGAGCACCTCACCGTTACTGAGGAATACCAGTTTTGCCATTCACGCAAATAGCACGACGAACATCTCTCATTTACGCCAGATGTCCTACTTGGAGGGCTATAACTAGTGTTGCCGTTACTTGGATGGCCATGCCATGGCCCCTTGAATGGCTGGGTCAGTTAGGTTGGGGTAATTGGATGTTAGCCGGCCAACCTACAGTCTACGCCGACTTAGCCGTTAGCCGTTCGTTGGCTTCGTTCGTTATCCAGATATCCATGTCAACGTAGCGCTTTGTAAGTTTTCAACCAAGAACAGAGAGGAAAAGCGGCCTAAGACGAGAGGCGTTAGGCACCGTTTACCTTGGAAACTAGGACCTATGCAGGAGAGAGAAGGGAAGTGGCTTCACTCAAGACTGAAAGTAGAGAATTAGCCCTGCCCTTCCACAAGTCAGACGTGCTAACCACTACAATTCACTGAACCATCTGTTGAACGTTTCCTGTTTGAAAACGTTGAAAAGCCAAGTTCACCTTTGCCTGCTTCCCAGTTCCCCTTTTGCAGTTGCACGGTTTTAAGCAATTGGGTAACCCTTGTTATTTATATAGGGTCGAACGGATGTTTAGAGAAGCACGCGAAAGCTTTGATGTTCAGTGTTCCAATAGTTCATTAATTGTAACTTCATTGACAGATCACAATCAGTCGTTCATAGTAAGAATCTTCGCTAAGCCGCAATGCCAGTCCACTCCAATTTCTATCGTTCACGGGAACGCTGCTTAGTGCTTAAAGATCATACCACCATTAAAATATTTAATCATATCAGCACGTTCGCAGGTCACACCATTTCCTATTTTTAACTAAGCCGGGCAATATGTAAAAACCATAGTTACCTACCAGCGAATTTTTCTACTTCAAACTCAGCTCTTCACAAACATTTATATGTTGCTTGTTTGCAGCTCGCGGCCGCGTGACATTTATTGGCTGTTTTCTGGTCGTTGGGCCTTGGCCGTTGACTTTGTGTTGCCGTTGGCTGTTGGCCGGCCATGTACAAACGTCCGGCCAAGCCGGTTGACCAATGCATTGCACTATGCACCTATAATGTCTAACCACGACACTCCCCTAAATCTCTACAAAACACCTGTCTTTAAAAAGTGAGATAATAGCAAAAAATGATGAATTGACTGAGATATAATCGATGCCCATATTACCAACATATAACTATAAGTCATCTGCTTATATATAATCATTATATAATATAATGTGTTCTGATCAAGAATAACTCTGCCAATCATTTAATCATTTTACAAAGTTGGATCTCAGAGTGCGTCTCATTATTTTACTCTGCAGAAATTAATCAAAGGTACAAAATCTATCAATTCAATGAGTTAGCATAATTATTTAGCTGACCTAATTGCAGTTACCAATTATTTATTAAGTTTCAATCCATTAAAGATCTATTAAATCGATTATACCAATTATCGAAATTAGCTTCGGCATTAAGAAATGCGAGAGGCACTTTAATCTTTCAGTGTAATTCTGGTTTAATTTAGACCTGATTAGACTACACAACATAATCATGGATGACGATGTTGGTGCAATTTCTTCCGTGCAAAATGATCTCCTGGTTCAGAGCTCTCTCGCGAATAATCTCACTTTTGAATCCGATGCCTGCCAAACCCTCTCATTTCAGCCGGCTCAGTTGGTTCAAAGCTGGGACGCTTCGAAACAGCGAGTTCTCAGTCGGAATCAGTACTTGCTCCAGAACGTGCCAGAGCGGTTCAATCTTAGCTTTTCCGGAATTTCGCCCAATTCAGCCGTATTCAAAGCCGACTCTCCCGAATCCAAATCCGCCCTTTTCAGTCTACCGCTGGAACCGCTGGAGCAAATACTGTCCTATCTGAGTCTCAGTGAACGGCTCCGGCTGCGGCTGGTCTGCCGCCACTTTTGTGCCGGGGAAAAGAAGACGTGGTCCAGCCAGTCCTCTCTGTGTCTTCAGAAAGCCGTGGATCTCCACCTTCCCAGGGTCAGCAGAGTCGCACCTATGGTGACGATGAGCGCGGTTCAGCGCTGCATTCACCGGCTGCTCCACCTGTACCAGGACAGTCACGTGACCGCCTTCAGAGTGGTGGCTCCGAAAGGCCCTCAGTGCCAGATGTTTCCGATATTCGGCTCTGTGATCAGCGCCATGACGGGTCAGTCTTGGCTGGCGCAGATTACAGTGCTGAATATCCGAAACTGTGTCGCCACAACGGTGGATCTTAAGAAGGCTAGCTATATGTTTCCCAACCTCCTGTATCTGGAAGCGGTGGGGAATGAATTGCTGTACAGGGAGAACCACTACGCTCCTGTGGAAGCGAGAAGTGGGGATCTGTTTGTCGTATGGTACTCGGACAGTACCAGGTTGTCCGAAGGCAACCGTCGTACCGTCAGCTACTTGTTCAGTTGGTTTCTGAAACTGGTGCAGATAAATCTTGAGGCTGATCAAAAGATTCTACAAATCCACAGAAAATCTACAGAAATTGAGTTCCATTGAATGTACTAATCATGTCTAGGTTTTGCTTTTGCTTTTAACTTGTAGATGGATAGCGATTTTTAACGGTTTTAATCTGTTGGTGTTTTATCTGTATATATGACTTGTGCATACCAATTAGGGATAACAGCTTATTTCCTAATACATGCTTTTGATAAATGAAAGAACGAATAAAGCCAAATGAAGCTAGAATTTTTCACTCTGAAAACATGCTCATGATCGACAATTACCTAAAAACGGTTAAGCATTTTTGAAACTGGTTCAGATTAGTCTTGAGGCTGATCGGAAGAATATACAAATCCAAAGAAACTCTACAAAAATTGAGCTCAATTGCATGTACTAATCATGTTATGTGTTTTGCTTTTAGTTTTAACTTGTAAATGGACAGCGATTTTTAACGGTTTTAATCTGTTGGTGTTTTAACTGTATGACTTGTGCATACCAATCAGGGATAATAGCTTATTTAGAAATAAATGATTGTCCTAGGTGGCAGACGTAAAATCGAATGAAATAGACATCTTCAATCTAAGAAAATGCTTGCGATTTACTACAATAGTCTAAGCGATGATTTAGCCTTTAAAATTTTAACAACTGACGATTTCGTAAAAAAAGAAAGGCACTTTGCTGAAGTCTACTTATAATCATACATGGGCAATGAACTTGGCTCTAGCCTGCACAGCTTTCGAGCTTACTGCGCGGGCGGGGGGGTCAAATTCTTAATTTTTAATTTTTCACGATATGTGTCGACAGTCGGTTTTACAAAGCTCTGTTTAAGTAACGCATCTTTCAAGCCCCTTTGTCGGAAAGATTTGCTAACTTTTACGCAATCCTCTAAAATTTCGATGAATCTCGCAAAACATGCTAAAATTTTTACTCTCTGGTTTTACTTAAGGTGGTGATTCCTTTTGTTTACATATTGTTGGTTGGCGGCATAAATGAAGATGAAATTTGACGAAACTTTCCGAAATAAGTTCTTTTAGCGTTCTGACACGCTCCGCGCAATCCCGATTCAAAAATTCGAGATTTCTGGTCAGGGCGGTTTTCCCCAATTTCTGAAAGTTTGGTAGCAGCTATGCAGTTATGACTATATTCATTCGAAAGATCTCGTTGAGTTTTATATGTTTGCTTTTTAAAGCAACGTTCTAGCTTTTCTCTACCGTGAGATATAGCCGATTTTCTTGTTTGCCGTCGAAAACTTGTCATTTTTTGCAGAAATCAAATAATCCATCATTTCTTGAACTATGCAAGCCGTAAAATCAAACTAAGGGCGTCGATCTGAAGGTCTCATAGGGGCAAATTATCCAACGCATGATCGTCTTCCAACTGCAATCCTGTTGGCTGCTATCATAAAAAATGTAGTTTTTGCAGAAACATGACCAATTTTTTCCAAAGATTGTGTAGCATTCACCATGCAAGCTGGAGGGTTGCTACTTACCTTAATACGTTCTGCACAAATATACCCAGGGACAATTTTTTAGTTGCCCCGATTGCTGCTTTCTAGCTAAAGTAATCGCTTGACAAATGTGGAAAAAGTAGGCAAAATACAGGTTACGCACACATTTCAGCTTATTTCTCTATAACGAAGAGCGATTTCACAATAAATAAAAAATCGTCCCCAGCTATTTGATGAAGGTATCGAATGATATAACCGATGTCTTGCGTAAAAATTTACTTGAGTCTGCAAAAATTCTGGAAAATTATACTTCTTCTAAAATGTGTTAAAAATATTTTAGAAAAGCAACATTAGTTTCGTATGTTTGGCTCCAAAATACATTGGGAATTTTAACCACACTGCTGGTGCCACTTTATGGTTTGGCAGAGATCAGTATGAAAAACAGATCCAGTAAAATATATAAGCAAGCAACTGCAGGTGGAACGACCAATGTAAAAAGGGTCGTAAAAATTATAAAGCGGGTACCGGTAACATGTTTGCAACGGGGAACCTAGAGCCCCCAGAAGTTGAAGACGTTTCTTGTTTTGGCAATAAAACCTGTCTTCGGAACTTTAATTCCTTTCACTTTGAAGAACCGATACAGTTTTTTTAAAATTCTACACATTTTAAAGCAAAACTAGCAAGTAGGTTTGGGAGTCTCGGTCTCGGTCTCGCCCAAAAGCCGAGACCTGGCCAGTCTCGGTCTCGTCAAAAAGCCGAGACTTGGCCAGTCTCGATCTCGGTCTCGCCCATCGAAAAGTCTCCGTTTTGGACCGAGACCTGAAATTTTTGAAACCATCAATTTTCAGCGAAAATAATAAAAATCAGTTTTATGAAAACTAACTAACGAGGTGCGGAAACAGTTTTTCATGTGTTAAGGTCGCTAATACTGGGCCTAAGCCTGAAAAAACTGGAAGAAACTAGAAAGCCTGAAATTGTTGGTCTCGGTCTCGCCCAAATGCCGAGACTTCACCAGTCTCGGTATCGGAACCCTGGTCTCAGTCTCGTTCTAGGTCTCGGTAAAGTCTCGGTTTCGCCCAACCCTGATGTCAATTACCGGTTGCGTATTTTTTGACTGCGTATCTTTAAGCGTTCGACTGCGAACTCAACTCAACTTTTAAGCTACAGGAGAATGCGCCGAAGGCGCAAAATTTTTTGAATGCAATGTAACAAAAGAATGTAATGGTCAACGCGTGGCAGGCGAGAAACGTTAAATAAATGTAACGGAAAACGCTCCAACGGCGAAGCCGACCAAGACATTTTTAAATGATTTTGTTGCACAGGATAAAATTTTTATGCGCGGGGTAAAAATTTGGATGCGCTACTTAAAACATTAATGCACTTTGTTGCACGAGGTAAAAGTTAGGTTGTGCGGAAAAACTTTTTAATGCACTTTGATGCGTGGGAGTAAAAGTTTTGCTGCGCGGGGTAATATTTTTATGCGCTTTGCTGCGCGGGACAAAATTTTGATGCGCTTTGTTGCGCGGGGGTAAAAATTTTGTTGCCTTTGTTGCGCGGGGGTAAAAATTGTACTGAGCGAATTTGCTGGTCGAGTTACAAATTTTGCTGCGTGGTGGTAAAAAGTTTGCTGCGCTCGACAAAAAGTTTGTTGCGCGGGACAAAATTTTGATGCGCTTTGTTGCGCGGTGGTAAAAATAGTACTGAGCGAATTTGCTGTTCGAGTTAAAAATTTCGTTGCACGGGATAAACTTCTGCTGCGCTTTGTTGCGCGGGGGTAAAATTTTGCAGCGCGGGATAAAATTTTTTATGCGCCTTGCCGCGCGCGGGTAAAAATTTTGTTGCGCGGCGATAAAGCTTTGCTGCACAGGATAAAATCTTGAAGCGCTTTACTGCACGGGGCAAATATTTTACTGCGCGGGGGTAAAATTTTTGCTGCGCACTGCGCGGGGGTAAATTTTTCCTAGCCTGCACATGTGCAGGAGTTGTGCAGGCATTGCCCATGCGTGCTTATAATAAATCTTAACTGTAAGAATCACCAACAATTTTGTTGCTGCGACCTTAATCTTAATAGCAAATTCTCTGGTTGCCAGTAATGAGCAGATGGGATTAGTTAAATAAAGAGTACATAATAGTAAGAGCAAGAAACTCTTACACTAGCATGTACAAATAATGCTATGTATGCTCTGTTCATAAACTTGTGATCCTCCCCCCCCCCCACCCCGTAACTTCCAGGGAGGGGGTCCCCATTTTGCACTAAATACACGCTTTCATATGTGTGTCGTATGTAAGTGTGTGTCTGCTCACTGCTCGCTGATTGGCCCATTAGCCTAAGGCTTATTGTATTTAACTTATTAGTTATTAGTTATAATTAAATTAATGCAATTAAAAAACTAATTCGACAACTTCGTAGCATTTTTTCTGCTCTTTTCATTAATATAAAAATTGTTGCAGATTACATTCCTTCGAATTTTAGTATTATGCAACAATTTTTATGCCATCGAAAAGAGCCGAAAAATGCTACAAAGTTGTCGGATTAGTTTTTAATTGCATTAAGCTAATTAAAGTTATAATAAATTAATTAAAATACCTAATGAGTTATACCTACTATCAGAATACACGATAATAAACGAAAGAATGATGTCACAACAGCACCTCCGACCCGAAAAATTCGGGCCTGAGGTGGACATCGAACCCACAACCTTTGGCTAACTGGCCAACGCTCTACCGATTGAGCCACCCAGGCAAAATCGAACCAAGCTTAAGGGGGGGTCCATTTTTGGTCAATTTTTCGACCATCTCCGATTTCGCTCATTTTTACCTATAATGATCTTTGAGTGGGATATTTTAACGAGTTTTCAAATTAAACTCGTATCACTTACGGTTGTTGAATTATTTCACCTCAAAGTCGAGGTCTGCATGTGTTAAACACAGGAAACAGAAAAAGTGGTGATTTTATTCTTGCGCCAAAAAATCTCTCGACGAACAGATGTAATCCTGCATAATTTTATATTTATAATGTAGCTATAATCATAAACTGCGGTACGCTGGAAGTAGAATCTTGATTTAGGCCCCTAAAATTTTTAAAAAATTTTTTATTTATCGAAAACATTGGAAAATCGTCAAAATTCAACGTTTTTGCAACTGAAAAGTGGGCTCTTCGGAAAGAATTGCAAATTACTCTAATTCAGAGGGCTAAATAAAAATTCTAACTCCAGGGTTCCGTAGTACTTGAATTGGCGGTTCCACTGATACCAATGGTTCCATTGTATGTTTTTCCAGTTTCGAGATCTTTTTGGCGCAAAAATGGGCATTTTAGCAAAACTTTTAAAATTTCGGTTTTTTCGAAAACTTGGCTAAATCCCGGCAACAGTATGGTCCTAAACTGTCTATTTTCTATTCCAACTTGTGTATTCATGTCTTCGGATCTATTTGCATGAATTATGCTGGTAGCTGCGTCCAGTACTTCTCAGCGTGCCAAACGGGACCCTCGAACCCTAATTTCACAAAACAGCGATTTTTAAAATTTTTCAAAATATGGCATATTATACATCAATCGAAAGCTCTCATTGCAGGGATGAATTAGTCTCATAGAACTATGGGCCGGAAATGCTTCTATTTTAAGTTAACCGCTGTTAAATGTTTCATTACATCAGGAGGAACAAGGGCCTTCTTTCTCAGAGAAATTCTTTAAAGAAGCTTCTGATCAAGCACATCCGGCTGGAAACTGTACGAAAATGCTTTTCTTAACAGTTTTTAAAGGTGAATAACAAAATAAGCTAAAAACATAGAGTTGATTTGCGACAATTTGCCTCAGTTGGCTGCAGCACCATTGTGCTCGCTCATATTCAAGTTGCACACAGTTGATGGATCGTAACTTACGGAGAACTGAACGAAACAACTCAAAATTAAAACTTGATATGCACGACATATGTGGCTAACTTATGCGTGAAAACGAGCGAAATCCGTCACCTAAAAATTTTTCATGATGGACCCCCCCTTAAGTTTGATTTTGTTCCCAAACTGCAGTGACACGTTTTGAATAGCCATATGCATAGCCCTGCCAAAGACGCACACCCCGCGAGACAAGCTCAAACTGACAGGTGGTGCACGATGGCTGTAGAAGAATACACGATAATAAACGAAAGAAAGAAGGATGTCATTACAGCACCTCCGACCGGAAAAATTCGGGTCTGAGGTGGGGATCGAACGTTTCTGAATAGGCATATACATATAAGCAGGAATGAAAACTGGGTCACTTTTTGTGACCCATGATCCACTCGACCCAAACGCAAACTAGACACAGACCCAAGGTGACCCATAAAATTTTAAAATTTGGTGACCGAGACCCAAATGACCCAATAGGATATCGTGACCCAGATTAACTTGCGAAGTGTTTTTCAAACAAGAATTTTTAATGTTTTAGTGTCTTTTTGTTTATTAAATTATGATTTATTAAATTTTTTAATTTTTTTCAATTTTTGGAAAAAGGCAGGTGCAAATTTTTTAATTTTGCAAAAAGGAAAGAATAAGTACATTCCACTCATGTTGTGAAAGTAGGTTAACAGTTTGTTTTTCTTACAAAAGCTGTTAAACATGGAGACCGGCGGTTTGAAAAAAACTAAGGGTAGGATCGATGTTCGTTTTGGAAGCCCGGTAGGCCGTCCTATGGGATCAATTAATGTGTGACAGTATAGGCTATAGCGAGCGACATTGTATGGCTCCACTCCACACACTGTAAATATGAGACCCTTATGATGGTAAAAATTGTAGCATGTCTTCAAACTTGCCCCCCTAAGATTACTGGTAAAACCTTAGGATCCTAACGAAATATTAAATCTTTTCTTGATAACATATAAAAATACCGGACTCTAAAACTTTGCATATAGCTTTGTAATTGGTCCCATGTATTAACAGACAAGACACAACATCTTTTGCTGCTCTTAAATGCAAGATCTAGCCGATTTCTACATACCTACACAATTCCACAAATGTGCAGGTAAAAAACGCTATAATCCCAGCGAAAATTTTTTGAAAGAATTTGTAGATTTTTATGCAAAGCGCTTAAAAACTAACTTTATACCTAATTTTTAAATTAGCTCGAATTGACAACTTTTCATTATTTTTCCAATAATGATAGAATTGAAAGAAATAATTGCTACTGCAGCATTTTGCTAGCTGTTTTGCTCATATATAAGACCTGAATGGTTCACGCTGTAAAATTTCATGATCGATAGAAATGTGTCCACCATTGTACGCGGCTTTTACTATATATGTGAACCCACTCAAATAGAATGGCAGGGAATGTCACACCTAACTCTAGTGATTTCTGCGCAGTGAGTACTAAATGTAATAAAATTGTTAGTTAACGCGCCGAAGGTGCGAAAGTTTTTACATACGCTACACTTATATGAAAGCATGTAATTAGAGCAAAGTGGTGCCCTCCGGAAGTTCCTGGGGGAGTCACGAGTTAATAAACCGAGCATACCTAGCATGATTAGTACATAAATACATGATAATACAAAAGTCAGAATGAATGTAGTGTGCAACAATTTTTATATCATTAGAAAAAGCAGGAAAAATGCTACAAATTTGTCGAATTAGTTTTTTAATTGCATTAACCTAACTAAAGTTATAATTAATTAATAAAAATAAGTAATTAATCACTTACAGTAAGTCTTAGGCTAATGGGCCAATCAGCGAGCAGACACACGCTTATATGAAAGCGTGTAGATAGTGCAAACTTGGACCCCCCCCCCGGAAATTACGGGAGGGGGTCCCGAGTTAACGCACCGAGCATAGAAAGCTAAAGAAAATAGAAAAAATCGAATGTAAGATTGAAATTTGAACGCAGACATTAATGAGTTTGTTGACCAATTTGTTTGAACAAGTTCGGAAATATGACTGTGAAATTCAGTGGCATTCAAATTTTTCGTTTGGTTCTGCTCTGCTCGGAGTTTCGGGAATTTCCCCTCCTGCACATGTCTGGTCAGGATCTGCGCTGAAAAACTGAGATATTTGAAAAATATTTGAAACTAAGTGATATTTAATCCAGGTATCGCATCTCGAATATATAACAATAACCCCAGTTATAACAATTTTAATTACATGCATACATAAAATTATCTTGAGGGTTACAACGACGGGAACCTTAGGATTGTGAAATACTGCAACTGCAACCGGATGGTTTCTTAATGTATCTGTAGAGATTTCTTTGTCGACAGGATCG
>JASAND010030219.1:0-65208 GCA_030248195.1 Trissonchulus latispiculum | reverse complement strand
ACCTTAAGCAAAATGTAAAAGACTTTATGAAAGAAACTTTAAAAAATTCCCCCAATAATTACGTAACAGTCAACCAAGCCATTTTTCTTGATTTTGGCAGAAAAAACCCTCATCTACTACAAATAAGAAAATTTTAGAAAGTTGCAGAAAGTTATCACTGTAGTTTATTATAAGCTATGCTAAACTTTTCGCAGCTCCGCAGCGCTCTACAGAGCGCAACCAGACGCAAGCGTCACTGTCAAAGTAGTAGACGTCTTCAGCATGATTTGTATTGCTATTCTGCACTTGTCTGCAGAATTTCAGATGATGTAACTTTTTGTGCTAGCTAGTTATATGGCCGTGCTGTACTCGCAGCACTCTACTGCAGTGTAACCGGTACCGCAAACGTCACTGCCAGGAAAGGAGACTTATACGGCATCATTTCCAATGCCATTCTGCACGTGTCTGCAGAATACCAGACGATTGCAACTTTTGTTTAAGCTAGTTACTACAAGCTGTCATGTACTACCGCAGCACTCTACTGCAGCGCAATAAGCCGCAAACGTCACTGCCAAGAAAAGGAGATTTATACGGCATCATTTCCAATGCTATTCTGCACGTGTCTGCAGAATTTCAGACGATTGCAACTTTTGTTTAGCTAGTTATAGGCCGGTGCCGTACCTCCGTAGCACACTACTGCCAGCGCCAAAACTAGACGCAAACGTCACTGCCAAGAAAGGAGAGTTATACGGCAATCATTTCTTAATGCTATTCTGCACGTCATCTGCAGAATGTCAGACGATTGCAAGTTATGTGCTAAGCTAGTTATATTCCGTGCTGTACTTACTGCAGCACTCTACTGCAGCGCCAACTATGTAGTAACATCGTAATAAGTATAACAAAACTTCTCTATAACTCGTTTGTCATGGCTCCGCAAAAACTATCAGAATGCCGAAAAATTTCAAATGCCAGTGACAAATGAATAACTTGTTATCGACGGTGCTGTGTTTGGGGCAGCACACTACAGCATAGTGGAAGCTAGAGAGTGCGCCAACCAACATAGCTACAGTTCCCCCTTACTACAGACACTACTATCACCAAGTTTCATATGTTTAGCCGTTTACAGTAAGTCTACAGACAGCGTGTCTTTCGTTTATGCATAACAGTACTTGATGATAGCAGTACCGCACGGTGCTGCGACTACTGCTGAATCCGTGTTCAGCGACCCTGAAAATCTCTCATATGCGTCCCACTATATGGCCCAAACAGCATATTTAGGCCTATTTTTGACTATTTCCTGTAGAGTTGGGAGTTTACGAAACTTTTACGAAATGGCCATTTGGCCGGACCAACTTTGGGCCGGCCGCCTGAACGATCCCGGACAGATATCGAAAATCGCCCTCGTTATGACACGCTACCTATCCCAAAGTTTCTTATGCAACAAGCCGCGTCTCTGTACCTTGTTCCCTGAGCCCTGTAGCCGTGACACAAAATTGGCCTTTTTGGCCATCTTAGCGGTCAGGCCACCTTTGGCCGGCCGCACAGGTGGAAAATTGTCCAAAAGGTACGTTAACACAAATACTACTCTCAGAAAAACCAAACTTCACCGGCTGTAAATGCCCACATCGTTCAGTTAGTGAGTTAGACTAAAACGGCTTCCCCAAGCGTGACTTACACGGAAAAAAACAAACGGACCTAACTTGTCCGGAAGCGAAAATTTTCAAAGTTGAAAATTTTGACCAAAACTTTTTGCTACTTGTTGTACTCGTCGTGCTGATTCCAACGATACCAAATTTGTCTAGTTTGGTTGAGTATTTAGCTGGCACGGTGCTCGAACGGGTCTCTAAGGGCCGCGCTGAGCCTTTTACACCCATATTATAGGGGGAGCGCTATCGCGCCCCCCTATAATACTGCAACAAACTGAGGTGGTTTGTTGGGATAAGCCACGACGACGATTGTACTCACTTGTGGACATACATATTTGTATGCTGTATATTATATTGCTTCTAGGCCACGTGGACGAGGTTTTCGACGTGGAATGGGCCCAAGAGTGCCTTTGATGATGGGAGGTCCCAGACCGGTTGGTCCTGGTCCAGTAGCGCCGGCAGTCATGCCCAAACCGCCTTTTGATCTGACACTTTGTGAGCCAATTTTTCCTCGAGTTCGAGAACAGGATGATGCCAGTCTATCACAGGTTTGTTGAAAAATAAATACGTCGAAATAAATATTTGGTAACGAGGGGGGAGTGTGCAGCACCACAGACAGCATTTAATATGCAATATAATTATATATGCATATTTTTAGGTATATATAAAATTAGTACCTAGATCCCTGGTGTATATGTATAATTATGTGTATATATACTAGCGTAGCCCGAAAACATTTCTAGGGAAACAAACCGAAGCGTTTCGAAATTGTCAAAATTGAATTTAGTAGAAACAAATTTTAAGTCCAATCTGAGCATTTGCGTGCCGTCCCCAGGATGTGTGTGTTGCAGTAATTTATGACTTTCGATTTGTTACAGCCTAATATTGTTGTCTCTTGGTTTAGGCTCTGCTGAAAAGGAATAGCGATTTGACACCATCCACCAATGAACAAACAGCCGTATTAAATTTGGTCACAAAAGTGAATGCTGCCATAGAAAAATTGATAGTGTCTCCAGATAGTTTTACGTCTGCGGTACGTCAATTAAATTGATGAGGAAACTACCGATTTCTAACATGTGCACTATTTTCGCTACTGATGGAATAATTCCATTCAGTTACCGTGAAGAATAGGAGTAAAGCGGCAGCCCCCCTCTCATATCCAAACTAGTCTACATCACCTAGAAAAAAGATTTTGCTGCAATTTTGAAATTTCAGTTGAGACATTACATGCATGGTGGCACGTATGTACACAAAAATGAAATTTATAGTCTGATTTTTTTCTAAACTTTCAGACAATTGAAGAGGTGCGCCAAGTTGGTAGTTTCAAGAAGGGGACAATGGTCACAAAGCACAATGTTGCAGATATGGTTGTAGTGCTGAAGACATTGCCCACTGGTATGCTCAGCGTTAATTTTACACAACATCTTAAAAATTTTCTACTTCCCTTTTCTGCTTCGTGGTTTAAGGGGATTTTCTGTTTTAGCTTAAAAAACTTGGGCTTAGCTACGTAGTTGCCATTCATTTTTGGCAGTTTTTAAACACAAACAAAGATGTTTTACAAAAATCTGCCCCCTCCTCACATATTTTTGATGAGCTCGCTCGGCTGCATGGTGGGAAGTTGCGATTTTGAGCCTTCTATAAAATTTATCCTGAAATTAGGCAGCCGATAGTTGTGGTGATTTCCATTCGATCCTCCGTAGATTTAGCTAATTGTGTTGATTCTGACAGCGAAAATCTCCAAGATTTAAATAGCTGTTGCGAACGAAGGTTATATACATTTTCAGAGTTGCTGCAATGACGAAAAATAACCAGTGTGTTCAATTCTACCTGAGGAATTAAAGTTTCGAAATTGCTAAATTTTTGTAATGAGCAGGCATCTAATCCCCTTCCTTCAAGATTTCAGTACATTTGGCTGAGCCGTTAACTTTATTTTGACTGGGGGATATTTTAGAAAAGATTCCAAATCTTTACCTCAGGATATTTTCGTCCCAAATTTGCTCCCCAAAATTTCTCCCCCATGCTCCCCATACCCGGAAACTGTTCCTAAATTATTGTCGTGGTCCTTGTATTTTCAGTCATCAAACATTTCATTGGTTCCAGGATAGGATAGTCTGTTTTGGATTTCATTAACTGAATAGTGTGAGTCTCTGTGCTTTGCTAATGTTTCTAATCGTTCTTTCAGCTTTTCTATGTATATATATCTTTATTGTGCATTATACTATGACCTGTACTGTACTTATAGTTGAAGCTGTGACCGCTTTGGGCAATAAGATTGTTGAAGAGATAAAATCTTCTGAGCCTAGAGAAGGTCAGTGTAGGGTACATATGTATTGTGTTCATGTTTATTAGATAACACATGAAAAGAATTCCGTTTGTCTTTTGTACTTTGTGAAGGTTTTGAAAACTTCTCTTCTCGATTTTCACTTCACGGTTTACGTATATTATGTTTACACTTGAACTTTCCATTGAAATGCTTTCTGAGACAACCAGATCCTCATCTCTGACTCAGCTAATGCCTTCCAGCTTCCGAAGCTAGCCAAAGAAGGAGAACAAAATGTTTGGGTTTTAATTTTGAGATTTAAAATTAGCAATACTATAAGATAGAGTTAGATTATAACTTTTATATTTTATAATTTGTCCTTACGTGATGCGTAGTGACAACTTGGATTGACATTAGCGGAGCTTTTTTGAAGGATAATTCAACAATGTATTCAGAAGCCGACGACTGCTATAGTTTTCAACGGTCGAAGTGTTTCCTTGTGTTTCACTTTAATATTGTTTGCTACTTTCTTCTTCAGTGCTGGGCTGTGTGTCACGTGACTTTGGGTGTGAGATTGCGGGTACTCAGGCCGTTGTTCGTCTTCTGATTACAACGATTCCAGTCAATGTTCCGTTATTGGATGCCGAGATACACTGTAAGTCAGACTATACTGGTTAGCATTACCAGATAAAATTCTGACATATGCGTTCGGGAGGTGAAGTATTGGGGGGGGGGGAAGATTACAGCCGGGAACTATCGAGAACAAACTTAAATCATCTTTCCTTGCATGTTTGTAAATTGAATTTTCTAAGTGTTTTCAGCAGGATAGATTTCTTTGATGACATTTTTTTATCAGGAAGCAGTTAGTAGTACGAGACACAAAATACTCTGAAGTGTGCAGAAGACGTAAGAGTAGAGAAGAGGGGTTCTGTAGGAGGCCTTCAGGCGTATTTTCGTAATTCGGACATTGCAGTCTGGGCGCCCTATTGATTCTGTGGTGATAAGCCCCGCAACAGCGTTCCGTTACTCTGCGACTGAGCAAGCTCCAGCCGTGTTTTTGCTCCTGTTTCTCCAGGGAGCGATTTTTTCTGATCTCTTAGCCTACGTGCTAAAAGTATCAACATAATAGGCACTACATACTCAGACATGAAATTTCTGGATTTGATGCAAGCAGCGGGTGACATGTTTAGAATCCTGTGCAACTGTTACTTTGTTAATTATGGTATACTTAGTAAGATTGGCAATTTTTACGCTGACAGATTGTGTAACTACACCTGTGTATTCTTGATTTACTTGTCCAAATCTTTTCCTATTTCAGTGAACAAGAAGCTTATGACAGCACATTTGTCCGCGATACGCCATGCGCGTTGGTTTGAGGAGAATGCATCTCATTCTAGGTGGGGTCATTTGTGAAACTGTCATTTGGTTTGGTACATGTTGAATGTTTGTATTTGGAGACGGTAGTTTTTAGTTTTATTGAACCTTACTCTCCTTATACAAGATTTGCAATTGAACGCAACTTTAGGGCTGAGTAAACAGAAATGCTAGCTGCTACGTTATCTCAGCTGTTGAAGTTATGAAGTTATTAATAGAAAAAATTGGTCTGCTACAGACAGTCTATGGACTGAATAGTAGTTTTTATCATGACCGTTATCCCTTTTTTAACCAGTTTTGTTTGCTCCTGTTTTAGTATCAAAGTCTTGGTTCGACTTCTGCGCGATATGAGAAATCGATTCAGCGGTCTACATTCCCTAAATCCGTGGATGATTGAACTGCTTGTAAGTTTATCCTGATAGATGACATTATGAAGACTTTTAAGAACGTCCTGGTCCTTCGTAGGGAGAATTACTGGAAAACTTGAGAGCTTTTCAAAAAAGGTTTTCCAGGTCTGTACGTAGTCGTAGACGTAGACGTGATAGAATATTAATTAAGGAGCTGCCGGTTCCAAAACAATTATAGGAGAAATTCCTAAATTATGCAAAACATTCGGAGCGGTTTGTATCCACTTCTAAGTTAGGCAGTGGTGTTGGTGAAACTATTTTGCTACTATACTGTCGTTTTGTTGATCCTCAATCAAAAGGTCACTTCAGCTCACGACAATGTTATTTTTGTTGTTTCAGGCACATTATGCGGTTATGAATACTCCTGATCGCTCTCCTTTGCCAATAAATAAGGCTTTCAGGTGAAAAGCAAGTTTACTCCTTTGAAGTATAAGTAAAGTTTTCAGCTTTTCCTAGCTCTGATTTTGTCATCCAAAACTTTTTTGGGGGTTTTTACGATCAGTCGCTTTGTAGACGACTTCACTTCTCTGCCTGCCATCCCTCGTTTACTTCCTTTTCCTTATGTATTGTGAATCCTACTTTCTCTGTTGTTTCAGGCGCTGTCTGCAGTTGCTGTCGGCTGGAATCTTTCTCCCAGGCTGTGCTGGCATCGTGGATCCGTGCGAGAATAATGTTCGCGTTCAGAACAACCTAACACCAGAGCAGCAGGTACCTAATTCTTTTTGATCATTGTTTCTGAGACGGTCTATCTATCGTTCCTCTCAGAACATATGCAAGCAAATTTATGTTTCGACCGCTTGCTCGCCTGCTTTCAGGCGTAACATTAGTAATTTTAAAAAGATGTATCTGTATTTGCTGCTTTTCTTGTCGTGTAGAGTGTGTGTAGTGTGTATACGTGATAACTAAATTTTCTTCAGACATTGAATTCTATTATAGTTTGCTATGTTTTTTCTGTTTTTCAGGATTTGATTTGCTGTACAGCACAGACCCTGCTGCGAGTCCTGTGCCACGGCGGCTACAAGCATATCCTGGGTCTGGAGGGCTCGGCCAGCGTTGCCACAGAAATGAGCGTCTGGGAGGGCGTCGTGGTGACGCCGCTGGAAAAGGCCTATGAGCCTGAAGAAGAGGCGGATAAGATGGAAACGAGCACTCCTGCCGTATCTGTGAAAGGATAATGTTAGCCTCAGACTACTACTACTACAACTGCTGCTACCGCTACTACTATGACTGTTACTGTTTTTCTTAAAAGTTGTTGAACTGTTTCCAGCCTGATGCTGTTAACATTACACAAGGGTTTTAGTGTTTTTTCTTATCTCTGTGGCAGTTTTGACCTCTTTGTTGCTGGTTTTTATGATTTAACTGTTAGGAACTGTTAAATATTTGAGTTACAAACTATTGCATAAATAGTGGCAATCTAAAGATATGGAAAAGTGAGCTTTTCCTTGTGTAGTGCTTAACCGTTATGTCTACTCCGTTGAGGATGTTTACTATGTTTTCGTTGCTTTCTGTTCGATTTCTTTTTACGTCTTGTTTTATGTTCAGTAAAATGCGTGTTTGTTCATTTTGACCATAGAGTCGAATCTCGATGTGATGTCATCAGGGTTAGCCTAGCCCAAGGTTCATTTTTGTTAACTTTACGCAGATCCGAAAGTTTAGCCAACGGTAAAGCTTTTGTACCCAAGTAATGTTGACCATAGCTGAAGCAAACTTATAGAACATAGGTAGTGTTGTACGCTAGCTAAAGTCTGGACCAAGCACTGCAATCATTCGGGTCTGGGCAGATTTCAGGCTATTTGACGGTCGCGCTTCCATTACATTCAGTCCACTTCAGAAAGCTGTAACTATATTGAGAGTTACGAATATGTTCGACCAAAATTTTATGCAAAAAGGAAATAGTCATATAGAATGTGTTTCTTAGATACTTTGCCAAGGACGGCTTCTTGATTTGGTCAAAATATCGTTTCTGTGTGCAAAAATTTAGAATTTTCACATTTCATCTAATAACTTTGAAAAATTACGGCCCCTGATTCGAGGCTGATAATGATAGATCGCAAAATAAAAACGCACAGTTTGGATTAGAGTTGGGACCGGTTCCACTAGAACCGGTTGGAACCGGAACCGGAACCGAACCGGAAGGAATTTTAGAACCGGAACCGGTAGGATTTGGAACCGGCCGGTTCCACTCTTAAAAATGGACTTGAAGTAATTTTTGCAGGAGTTTAATTAGAGCCTAAACTGGAAACGACATAGCTTCAGCTTCAGCTTCCACTGAAGGTGACACAAACTCCCCGCTTCCCCTTTTCAGGTGATCGAGGCACGTTTCAGCTTTCGCTGAAGCCGAGGCATAGAATTAAGAGAAATTTCAAATATTTCTTTGACTCAACATTAGTGACATTATCCCGTCTGAGTTAAGACAAAATTTAAATGTTAAACATAGGAACGTGTATTGCAAGGGAAAATTCTACTTCCTTTATTCTGGAATTTCGTAATTTTTTGTTTTCATGCTTCTGATTTTTTAAATTTTGTTAAGTAATTTTGTGTGTTTACCAAAATGCAGTTGTGAAAATGTCTCTAAATTAATTTTAACGAATTTTTGAAATTTTCTGTTGTAAAATTCCAATTGTAATTGATGAAAGACGGGCACTTTCGTTCAGACGTGACCGATACGGGCGCCGAATGAAAACTTTAACCAGCTTACATATCTGAATATTAACCTCATAGAAAAGATGAGAGCTCGATGGGATGTAGTCGGAAATTGAGTATATCTTCTCAAAAAATTGGTAAATGGAAGGTGGTGTTGTCAGCACGCAAGACTGAAGCAATATTTTTTAAAAAAGTAGTAAATTTTACAGGAGTGGAAAACTTCGAAAGTTGAGTACTTATTTTCTCATTTTTAAGCTATCGGCATCTGAGACGAAAGTCAATCAAAGTTCAAGTAATGAACAGCCTGTAGAAGTAATCTGTTAGCTATTTTATTTAATCAAGCGACTGTACATTTCTCCGTTAAATATAGCTTTAATATATATGTTCTTCTTTCCAATTTGGCTTTCAGCTTTTAAATATTTTAAATGCATTTAAATTGTTTGGAAACTATTTGTTTCTTTAGAGACACAAGCTCCAGTATATCTCAATTCTCAGCACGTTTTACTGAAACGTTGTGCAGTTTACAAGATTCTGTTCAGAAGGCGCTGTCTGCATGTAGATGCACAGTAGAATCTCACCGTTAATTATCGAAACAATTTGCTCGACCATACTAAAGTTTTAATTTTTTTACAAGTCTTAAGGTATGTTGTGCATATAGTAACAGAATTTGTAATGGAGCAAACTCAAAGTAAGGCAAAATGTTTAAAATTCAAAGTAAACAAAAAAGTTTAACCCAGTTGGTTATTATCGCATTACCTATTCCAATTGTTTTGCAATATTGCTTTATAATTTTGATTGTATAACCCTTGCTGGGAACCTGCATCCAATATTAAATAATGTTAAAATGTAACTACGAATTTTGTACTTGGAACCGGGAACCGGAAGCTAGAACCGGAACCGGAACCGGAACCGGAACCGGTACTCTAGAACCGGAACCGGAACCGGTTTTGAAAATTGGAACCGGTCCCAACTCTAGTTGGGATTACTTCGGGACCGTTCACCTTGTTTAGAGCTTCGGTCCAGTATTCCAATAATTTTTGCTTTAATTTTTAAATTTTAATAACTAGTCTATAAGAATATAATCTTATTCTTTCATCCTTCTATGTAAAAAAATTTTGTCTTAATTAACGTTTTTCGAACTGACAGAGCAAGTTTTTTTCGAAGAGTTTGTAGCATTTTCTGGAAAACTGGGTCGCCATAGTCGGGTCAGAGGTCAACGGTAGGCAACTCGGTTCCATTACCGCGGAGTTAAAAACGACAGACAGTTTCTATTTTTTAGCAAATGCAGTGTCAGAGAGACTGTGTAGTATTCTTGGTAGTATTTACAGTTTCAATTGCAGTGAAACACTTGCATTTGTTTTCAAGCTTTTCAGTTAAATTTGGCTATTTATACAAATAGATCAGGCCCAGGTCTGGCTCAGTTTTGGGATGTGCCCGAAAAACTGTGGGTCGGAACATTTCGAATGCTTTTCGAACATTTCGAATTTCGAATGCTGATTCCTGATCCAGGCCCGAATCATAGTCATTGCCCACATTGCCCACTGGTATGCTCAGCGTTAACTTTACACAACATCTTAAGAAATTTCTGCTTCCCTTTTCTGCTTCGTGGTTTTAGGGGATTTTCTGTTTTAGCTTAAACACTTGGGCTTAACTGCGTAGTTGCCATTCATTTTTGGCAGTTTTTAAACACACAAAAAGATGTTTTACAAAAATCTGCCCCCTCCTTATATATTTTTGATGAGCTCGCTCAGTTGCAGGGTGGGAAGTTGCGATTTTGAGCCTTCTATAAAATTTATCCTGACGTTAGGCAGCCGATAGTTGTGGTGATTTCCATTCGATCCTCCGTAGATTTAGCTAATTGTGTTGATTCTGACAGCGAAAATCTCCTAGATTTAAATAGCTGTTGCGAACGAAGGTTATATACATTTTCAGAGTTGCTGCAATGACGAAAAATAACCAGTGTGTTCAATTCTACCTGAGGAATTAAAGTTTCGAAATTGCTAAATTTTTGTAATGAGCAGGCATCTAATCCCCTTCCTTCAAGATTTCAGTACATTTGGCTGAGCCGTTAACTTTATTTTGACTGGGGGATATTTTAGAAAAGATTCCAAATCTTTACCTCGGGATATTTTCGTCCCAAATTTGCTCCCCAAAATTTCTACCCCATGCTCCCCATACCCGGAAACTGTTCCTAAATAATTGTCGTGGTCCTTGTATTTTCAGTCATCAAACATTTCATTGGTTCCAGGATAGGATAGTCTGTCTTGGATTTTATTAACTGAGTAGTGTGAGTCTCTGTGCTTTGCTAATGTTTCTAATCGTTCTTTCAGCTTTTCTATGTATATTTTTACTGTGCATTATACTATGACCTGTACTGTATTTATAGTTGAAGCTGTGACCGCTTTGGGCAATAAGATTGTTGAAGAGATAAAATCTTCTGAGCCTAGAGAAGGTCAGTGTAGTGTAAATATTGTATTCATGTTTATTAGATAACACATGAAAAGACTTCGGTTTGTCTTTTGTACTTTGTGAAGATTTTGAAAACTTCTCTTCTCGATTTTCACTTCACGGTTTACGTATGTGTTTACACTTGAGAACTTTCCACTGAAATGCATTTTGAGACAATCAGTCTCTCATCTCTGACTCAGCTAATGCCTTCCAGCTTCCGAAGCTAGCCAAAGAAGGAGAACAAAATGTTTGGGTTTTAATTTTGAGATGTTAAATTCAGGCCTACTGCCTGGACTAGACCTGAACTTTAATGGCGGGGCGATTGCAGGTGATGTTGCGAAGCCGTGGCCTAATATCTACAGGATAGTCGTGTACCTTACCTAACTAAACTCACTAAACGTACCGCATACCAGACTTCATTAAATATCCAGATCGCGTAACCAACTGGAACACAGTGTAGGGATTACAATGGTTTATTGGCCGTAAACAAAGACACCCAACCGGACGGTACAACAGAATAAGGCAACACTGAATTAGACCGATTTTACAAATCAAGTTAGCTATAGAAACTGATGAATCTACACAGAAGTACATTTTAGGTTGACCGGTTGCATGTTAATTTTAGTGATATTTCACATCTTCCCCCGGTGAAGAAAATTTTAGCGCCTGCTAAAAAGCAGTAAGGAGAAGAGGTTGCTACCAATAATTCAAGTTAAAAGAATTTGAGACTTTCACAACAAGTATATACCATGTGACCAGTTATGTCAGTATCCTGGCACGTTTAAGTCCATGGTAATGAAAACGTAACAAAGTAAAGTTAATTAAAAATTAATTATAAAGAGGTAGCATTTGGAAGTCTTTCAATATAAGCAAAACATGGGGAATTATACCAAAACACCCATTAGCAAAAAGAACACCATAAGTAATACAACACGGTCAAAGTTAGAAACTAGAAAACTTCAAAAAGTAAGGCTCAAAAGAGACTGAAAAGAGTCGGAACGAACCCACAATGAAAATAGTAACCAAATACCACTATTATATAAATCCACAATGAAAAGAGAAATACAACAATCATACAACATTCATTGATCTGTCACAATTACACGCACAAACATACGTTTACATTCACACTTATAGCAAATTTTCGAAAACAAATAGTACAAACACAACATTTATCTGTACACAAAGTTTCAAAGTATCTGTACACAAAGTGAAAATAACCTAACTAAGCTATACAGACTACATAAAGTACTAAAAAATGTAGAGAACTAGGCTAAATTTTCCTATTGATCAAGTAGTGATATCGTGAGATATCTTATCTGTCGAAAACTGAACCTAATTCGCTAACAATGCACAAAATCCTACGTAACAAAAATCAAAAATCAATGCACAAGGTATGAGGTATATATATTGCATATGAATTTTAACTATGAGAATCCAAAGAAATTTTAAATAAGAAAGAAATCCAATAATATAAATATTTTAAATCAAGTAAAAATTTACTACATCCTCCGCCGGATAAAGAAAAATGATCGCCTGATCATAAACAAGATAAAAATTAAAGGCACAAAATAAAGCACTTAAACATAGGGGAAAATACTGAGGAAGGGGATACACGTATAAGCAGAATACTGAACGAATCAAAAGTATATATGGCAAAGAAAAATTGCAAAACTGTACATACTCATAAAGCATAAACATAAAGTACAAAATGACTACAAAGAATGACAACAAAGTTATGGCAAAAACTTAGCTACCGGTGGTTAGAAGACACTTTACGGGGTTAGTAAACTGAGCAAAATCAAAGACAAATATAAAGAACAAACAAACAAATAAGAAACATATATGAAAGTTCAAAATTTTAATCGATGAGTTGTAGCTGTTGTAGTCATGGCAATTTAAAGTTATTTTGGAATGAGGGGGAATGTAATTTTAGCTTCTTTGGGACGAGTTCACAACCGTGTTCTCGTTAGAGATCGAACGGCTAACTCAATATATTTCAGGATCGGAGCTGATCATTATTTCGCGTCATCGCTCGGTAGTTATATCCGTAGTTGTATCCGTAGTCATAGAAAACACACATACATTACAGTGCAGACTCTACTGAGTTGCCAAACTGTACAGTCAAAAGATAGTGAAAGACTACGATAGAGTTTCTAAAGAAATCTAAGATAGAATCTAAGAAAGAGAAAGAATCGAGAAGTGAAAGAGAAAAGATAGAAAATTCTATACACTCATGACTAGAGTTGCTCTCTTGAAAAACTAAATTTCTACAGAACACTTATGCACAAAAACCCTTAAAGCCGAGCTTGCTCCGTTAAATGTATTACAAAGTTACAACACACATATGTATACTATCAATGGCACGAGCTGAAAACAAACAAAAATTATCAGTAGTAACTAGCTAATGATTAACAACCACAAATAACAACCAGAATTAAGTAGAATAACATAAGTAATCATATCAAATAGCAAAACACAATATTTTTGGATTTTTATGATATTTCTATTTTTAGGCATTTCCATTTAACGTAGCTATACGCAAACTATCAAAATACATGTCTAAACGCGACTATACAAAATGCTACAAAATTCCAATATTCTAAACAACAAAACAAACACAAACAAGAGATTCAAAAATACTCGTACGTACACTGGATTATACATATTGACTGTAGGCAATTACTAAAAACAATGAAATCCGAAATAGGAGCAGCTCAAATGACCACACATTATCCAAATTACCCGCTGCTTGATTCAATCTGAGGCTTTATCAATTCCTTTTAGAAAAATCTTGCACGTTCTAGCCTCTTTCTAGTCCAATTAAATTGCCTTTAAAAATCTAAGAACAAATTGAATCCAGTTTTTAATTCCACATTCGCGAAAAACAAATCCTCAAATAAAACATCATACTTTTAAGAAAAATAAAGCGTGACAAATCATCGTTTCAAACTACGTAAATTTAGATGTTTTTAGTATTTGCAAAACGACAAAAAGAAAAAGAAAAATAAGGCCTGAACCCTGGTAGTACCGCCTACTGACCTCCAGGTCAATACCCAATACACCAAAAGTCCAATCGCACCTACGATCCTCTAGGATCATACGCCGACATATGGAAGGATTGTAAGTGCTGACTGATGTAACCATAATGATGACGGCGATGATCAGTGGAACGTAGCACGATGAGACTACTTTGGCTGTATTGCCGTTGATGTCAACCAGTACTGACCAATTCTGAAATCTATCTGCCACTTTTGTCTATTGAGAGAACTATACATTAAGTATAAAATCACATCTTGTCAAATATCAATGTCAACTGCGAAAGATCAACGCAATACGAAGAAGTCAATCAATACTAATAAAATCCAATCAATTGTTTACACCAGTCTATGTCAAATGCAACTATTCTATGCAAATTAGTATCAAAGACAACTGTTGTTTCAAGTCAACATCAAAGTCATTCGTCTTCCAAACTGTGAGTATACGTATAACGTAAAAATGTAAGAATAAAATGAAATGTAAGCAAACCATAAATGTACATACCCTTAATCGAAGTCTATACCGTGGTTGTCAATTAGAATCAGTGAAATGCCGTGACTGAACTGTTAGACGCCAATTGTATCCATCAGCAGATCCACAATCTATGAGTACCATTTAAAAAGTTCCATCTGAACAAGCAAAGTCTCTGGAGCTGAAGTCTCTGAACTCTAGACAGTAAAATAAACATATACGTGCAGACGTAATACAAGTACAAAGTATTAAAAAGCATAGTTGAGAAATGTGAAAAGCTTTACGAAAACAAACGTTGAAAAGGAGACGCTATCGCTTTTGGCTGAGAAGTTATAATGTTAGCCAAACTAGACAAATTACTTAACGAATCCTGAAGAGACTTAACAAATGAAAATTCCGTTGGTGCACTGAGTGATGGTGCTACTGCGAAAGTTGTGTTACCTGTGTCCTGCTTAACTACTAAATTTGAATCATCATCTTCGTCACTTTGAAGTGCAGGTGTCATGTGATTATTGGATGCATCTGTGGTTATTCCTTCCTTACCAGTGTCTACAGTTCCGCTGTCTAACGTAGTATCATCCTTTAGATTATAATCAAGAACATCCGATTCTGAATCTGTACTATCATCAGACCGTTCTTCCGCTAACTCACTTTCCAAGGGCAAAATATCCACAAAAAGAAACGCATCGGGAAAATCCGGATCTGCTACCTTTATCCTTTTACCTGAGGGTGACGTTTGTTGCTCTGAACTCACCGATTCAATTGATAATTCATCTTGGTGGGTCCCACTTACTTCGTCCTTATCTTGAGTAGTATTCGTGACTGGTTCCTTGCAAGTAGTCATCGCATGTGCATCATGTATGGTACCTTGACTTGATTGTCCTTGTCTGCTTTCTTTTAACTTCGTTCTTTCATTTCTATATGCAGATGAATGAAAAACACGATACTGTATGGGCGCGTACTTATTGTTGGTTGTTACTGAGGCACCCATAGTTACTTGAAGTGGTTCACTAGCATGTTTGAGACGTTCCTGGCTATGATCCTGAAGGGTCGTATCCGGAAGCCTCGATTGATTATTTGAACTGAACATGCTACTCCCTTGCATCAGGGGATTTCCATACGTAGAGGAGAAAATAACACGATTCCCATAGGAAAACGAGTTACCTTCACCACTACGAGATCGATTTGGCATAGCACTTCGCATTGGCTGCCCATGATAGAAAGTTATCGGCGCATTAAAATACCTAGGCTGCTGAAATTTTGGTGGGGGGTGCATATTGTACCGGAAATTTGGCAAAGAAAATCGCGGTGGTAAAAAGCGATTCTGAGGATAACGAAAATTTTGCGTTCGAAAACTGGAATTCTGAAAAATTCTGCCATTATTTCTAGAAACAGGTGGAAATTTCGCTTGCATTTGAGCCTTTGGAAAATTACGCGCTTGCGTGATTGATGGAATTCTTCGCACATTGCGCATATCCACTTTGCTGCTATCAATTGGTACCAACTTGACCCAACGTTGCTCATCTTGCAGAAAAAAGTCAATTGGTTGCACCTTTTGCTGAATTGGTACAGAATTTCCAGAAAAACCATTCGGAATGCATGAAACATTAGAGGGAGGAGATGTACGTACATACGTACTAGGGCTATTCTGAAAAGAAGGGGGAGGAGATAAATTTGTATTTCCAAAAGCATAATTCTGTGGAAGATTTGACTTTACTACACTGGCATATGAAGAAAAAACTGAGCAAATCTGAGCAGACGAGATAGTCTGAGCCGGGTAGAGTTTCGTCAAACTTTCCATGATGTTGTGAGAATTAGAAAGCAATGCCGACACTTTTGGATCAGAATTAGAAATACAAGTGGGGGTAGAATTTTCTCCAGATGTGGACGGATTTACTGCGGGTTGGGAGCCCTGGAGGTCGCGCCGCCCGCAATCTGAAAATTCTGACCGTTCCCATTGATTGGTACAATATATGAAACATTAGGTTGCGCCTGTTGGTACTGCTCATAGGACATAATTTGAAATGCTTGCCCACTAGAATCCATAAGGATATTCGCACGAGCATTCTGCGGTTGCTGCTGTGAGCTTCCTCTACCGCGCCGGTTGCCTCGAAAGTTATTATTATTTCGATTCCAGTTATTACTATTGCTATTATTGCCTCGCGAATTCTGATTCCAACCCTGATTGTTATAATTGCCTCGAAAATTACCTCTATTATTACCTCCACGCCCGCGGCCACGCTGAAAGTTAGAATTACCACGCCGCATAGCACAATTCGCAGAAATATGACCTAGATTTCCACACCTATAGCATGTCACATTGCTATAATCACGTGGGGTTTGCTGCGCTTGCTGACCAGATGCCTGCTGCTGTGTTGGGACATTTTGCGCTGGCGCTGCTTGAGGAGTTTGCGCCGCTGCTACCGTCGGAGTGGACACGCTGTTAACCTCCTTAATTTGAGACTCCGTTTTCGCCGACTTAGCTTCTTCCAAATTAAGTTCCAATTGCGCGTTTTTGAGTTTCAAATCAAAAAGTTGTTCTTGCAGCTTTGAAAGAGCATCATCCCGTTCAGTATTAACACTGGAAGAGGCACTGCACACCTTAGCTTTCGTTTTTGTTTCCTTCTTAGAAGTGGAAGGGGAGGTCGACGTTTCTGGTAGCTGTTCCTCCTCCAACCGCGAAAGCTGAACCACTATTTTGCGCAATTTCTCCATATTCTGACCCCAGCATTCCAGATCAGCTAACAATGACACACCCAGTGTTTTAAGGTCTGATTTAAGGCCTTTCCTCAGCTGTTCAAAGATATTCACCGCTCGACCGTTTTCTGTCTCATTTGGGAATGCCTTCCGGGCAAGAATTTCCAAATCCGCCGCAAAATCCTGCACTTTTTCATCTTCCTTTTGTATACGTACATAGAAATTCCGAGAATGTTCAGCCGCCGTTCTAGTGACTGGCTCATACAAAAGTTTCAAAAGCTTCACCAACTCTTCGTACGTATCAGGCAAACCCAAAGAAGAAAGACGGTGGAGGACGGTTTCACCAATTTTTGCTAAAAGCAGGGACCGTTTCTTTTCCTCTGCAATGCCGTGAGCCTGAATAATTGCCTCAAAGCTAGTGATCCATTGCTCTGGCGTTAGTGCAGTCTCCCGTCCATTGTAGGGACTTAAGCTCTTAAAAAGCGCAATATAGGTTTTAATATCGGCCATATTTCGCGCGTGACGTAAGGCTTGAGCTCTAGTTACGACCGGAATGTTTCGAATTTGATCACCTAATTCCTCTAATTGATCAAAAATCAGTTGAAAACCTTCTCTATGCCGCCTTATGATTGCCGGTGTGCGCGGATTTTCTTCCGAAATGATGCGCAAAAATGGGGAAAAACCAAGTCAAATATAAAGAAAATATTCCCAAATCGTCACAAATTATACGTATGTAAATTCTACACCTTTCGTTTAGGTAGTAGAATGATTGCGAGCAAAAATAAGGGCAAATTAGACCAAAATTGTCAAAAATTAGCAGAAAAACACAATACGTACGTACAGAAAAATGTAAAATTCGACCAAACCTAGGAAAAACTACACCAAATCGTGACGATTTACGCACTAAATTGATCTACGACCGTGGTTTTAGTCGTAGATAAGCCAGAAGCCAAAAAGAATCAATTCCGGACAAGAAAAACACACTGAAAAGGGGCACACGGTGAAAAACTAGAAAAACACGAGTTAGGGGCAAAAATCCACAAACCTATGAAAATGTCAGCTAAATCAACTATATTAGTGATCTACGGCCGTGCTTTTAACCGTAGAATTGTTCAAATCCAAAAGAAAAACCCAAATTGCAAAAATCGTTAGGGGGGGCACCGCGACAAAAAACCCGAAAAATCGAAAAATGACCGATCAAAACCAAAATTGTGGAAAAACTCCGCAAAATCACTGACTAATAGGACGTACCACACGTACTGATGCTGTTGAAAATAGTCCTAAGTGAAAAATAGGCTTACCTTGGGGGGGTATTCAAAAATACGCTATGTCCAAAACCCAAAAATAAAATTTGTCAGAGGGGTTTTTTAGAAAAACGGTTATTTTCCGCCAAAACCTCGCTGTACTGGTCCGTTATGGCTCACCAAACGTGGAATAAACCGTGATTGGGCTAGAAATTCCGTTGATCCCTCAAAAATTAGAAAAATGGGGGGATTTTGGGTCAAAAATGGACACTAGAGGTATGTATCAAAAATCGTAATTTTTACAAAATTCCAACTTCTGGGAGGGGGGGCAGTATTTTTCCGAGAATCTACGTATATTTTCTGGCCTAAAAATGCTAAAGCCCGATTATTTTAGGTGAAATTTTTATTTTTCCACCTAATTTGAAAAATTGCCAAAAATCGTCAAAAATCACCAAAATGGGGGTCCTAGAAAAATTTTTGGCGATTGAAAAATTAAAAATACCTACTGGGGGGGTTCAGAAAATGATGGCGAATCCATTTCTGAACAGTATGAGTAAGCTTAGGGGGGGGTCCAAAAATTTTCTAAGTTTTTGGCTCAAAAAAAAAAATTTCGAAATGGGGTCCTTTAGAAATGACTTGATTTTCCGCCAAAATCGTCAAACCTAACTAAAAATAATTTTGCGAGCAAGGGGGGACGCTGCTTGATGTATAATTGCAGTGCTCGGGGTACTATACTACCACAATGACCCTGAAAAGAAAATAAAATTGAAAATTTAAACCCTAATTTATAATAATGAAAATCCTTTTAAAAGGAAATTCTGGGAGTTAGCCAGAAAAACCTTGCTAATCTAGATAATTATATTAAATTATTAAATTACCTAACCGAAATTTTGGCTGGTAACCGTTCCCCTAAAGGAGAGCGCCCACCCTCAACTTAGTTACTCCCCAAATGCTGATTTCTTCGTGGAAAATTCCCGGGGGGGAGGGGGGGGGGTGAAAAATTTGAGGGGGGGTACGCTCACAAGGCTGCCCTAAAGGTACCCTTCGCTCCCCAACCCTTTTCCCAGGGGGGGGGGACGGCTTCTTTAAACCCAAGGGGGGGTTACACCTACACCTGTGGTTGGGGGAGATTTCCCCCGACCATGCTGACCGGCACAAAATTTGAAATGACTGAAATTTGATTCATAATTGCTTGGCTTATCACAATTATTTTCCAAAGTTTTCAAAATCAACGAAAAACAACGAAATCAACTAAATTTAATCAAATTCAATGCTAAATAATACTTTTCAACAAAAATTACACGTTATTTCGTTGAAATTCAAAACTTCGAAAATTCAAAATTTTCGTCACAAAATGGTTGTTGTTCGCGGCTTAGAATCGACTCAAATTGACGAAACTACGTCGAAATGATGAAAGTTCTTCGAAACTAACTTAAATTAAACAAAATAACTAGTCGAAATCAAGAAAATCGCAAAAATCGGAAAAATCAGAAAATCGTCAAAAATGAAAATTCAAAATTTTTCAAAACTTTGAATGACGCCAGACAGAGTCAACTGTCACGGTCGCCATTTGTTAAATTCAGGCCTACTGCCTGGACTAGACCTGAACTTTAATGGCGGGGCGATTGCAGGTGATGTTGCGAAGCCGTGGCCTAATATCTGCAGGATAGTCGTGTACCTTACCTAACTAAAGTCACTAAACGTACCGCATACCAGACTTCATTAAATATCCAGATCGCGTAACCAACTGGAACACAGTGTAGGGATTACAATGGTTTATTGGCCGTAAACAAAGACACCCAACCGGACGGTACAACAGAATAAGGCAACACTGAATTAGACCGATTTTACAAATCAAGTTAGCTATAGAAACTGATGAATCTACACATGAGTGCATTTTAGATTGACCGGTTGCATGTAAATTTTAGTGATATTTCACACAAAAAAAAAAATAGGGTTTAATTTTACCCCAGGAAAAAAAAATTCGAAATTCAAAATATTTATAATGAGCAGGGATCTAAACCCCTCCCCCAAAATTCAGAAACTTGCTAGCCCTAACATTATTTTGACTCGGGGATATTTTAGAAAAAATACAAAAATTTACCCCCTAAGAATTTTTTCCCCCAAATTTTCCCCCAAAAATTTCCCCCACCCCCCCCCACCCCGAAACCCCCAAAATAATTTCGTGGCCCTCTATTTTTACTTTCAAAAAAAAATCATTTTTTCCCCGATAGGATAGGCTGTTTTGGATTTTATTAAATCAATAAAGTGGGGCTCTGTGCTTTGCTAAATTTTTAAACGTTTTTTCACCTTTTCTATATAAATAAATCTTTATTGTGCATTATACTATGACCTGTACTGTACTTAAATTAAACTGTGACCCCTTTCGGGCAAAAAAATTGTTAAAAGGAAAAAAACCTCCGACCCCAGAAAAGGTCAGTATGGGGTACATATATATTGTGTTTATTTTTATAATAAAACACAAAAAAAAAATTTCGTGGTGAAATTTTTCTTTTTTAAAAACTAAACAAACTCCACACAAATATGAAAAATAAAAATCCGCATTTTCAAAATATGAAAATTAATTTTAAATAATTTAGAGAAGGGGGTTTTTTCTCTTTTCCCCCCATTCAAAAAAAACACAAATCCCACACAAAGAGGGAGAAGAGGCCGAGGCGCGGGGACGATTCGAGATAGGGGTGTGGGGGGGGGGGGGAAAAAAAAATAAAATAAAGACAACGCCAAATTTTGTCTTCTATTTGTAAGAAAATGTTTTATTTATATAAAAAAGATAGTTTTTTTTATTTATCTTTTCTCCTCGACAACACAAACACACACCCAGCAACAACCAGCATTACTTACTTTTACCAAACTACCATAAAAAAAGCGGCCGTCTACAAAAGAGAAGAATTTTAAGTTTTGAACTTTTAAAGTGGGGCGCGCCCCCCCTCAACTTTGGAACCCTGGGTTACCCCATTACCCCCAGGCAAACACGCGCAAGGTTTTCAGCAAAATTTTTTCAAAGATTTTCCATTTTAAAAGAGGGGGTAATTCCTTTCCGTTAGCCCGTTTTTTCCATTTTCCGTTCTAAAATGATGAAAGTTTTTGCACCTTTAAAATTGTTTGTACATTGCACTTTGCATTTGTATTATTTTCAGTTGATTTTAGAAGGGTTCCAAGATGTGTTCACAGGGGATCTGCTGGTTCAGTCGGTGGAATTCAAACCATGGCTGGATTATCCTGGAGCTTCTGTCGGCCGAAGACGCCTTTGGGAATCCGGCCTTGGCTGTGGTAGACCACCGCCTGTTCCAACAGATTCCCATTAAACCAGGTTGTAAACGTTTAATCTTATAGTTTTTCCTCTGCATTAGATTTAAAATGAAATTTATTATTTGAAAGTTGAACATTCACATAGTTTTCTTTTGATAGGAAACTGCCAGTGCTTCTCCCCCTGGGATTAGGATTCCTGGGGCAGGAAGCCCTGGCCGTTTCCCTCCTAAAATTCGAAAGTAGAATCTGTTTAGTATTATGCGGTTTCTTTTTGTTTTTGCTAACTGTTTGATACTCTTATGTTTGTTTTGTGTGTTCTAATTCCCGCCCATCCCCCCTGGAACTGGTGTGCCTCCCGTCATTTGATTGGCTCTGGTGCAGATGGTTCTTGATCAAGTCAGTCGACCATGGCGCGTTCGAAGGTGTCGGGTTGGAGTCGGGAAGGATTCACGGGTGGCATTGGTAGGGCTGTTGGAGTTAGTGCTGGTGTTTGGAGGGTCCAGGTGTGATTTGGTTAGCGGAGGTTCTGGCACTGTCAGGTTGTCGGAGGTTCTTGGCACGGTCAAGTTGGCGGAGGTTCTAGGCGTGATCTGGTTGTCGGAGGTTCCTGGCACGGTCAGGTTGGTCTGGGCGTGGTCTGGTCACCGGAGGTTGAGGCGCCTGCTCTGCTGCCAGAGGTTTCGGCCGCGGTCTGTCCGGTGGAGGTTTTATTTCCAACTATTTTGTTCCGGCTAGCGGAGGTGACTGATTTGGTATGCCCTGTGAAGGTTTCGGTTCGGACTGTCTGGTCTGCTGTGAGGGTTAGGGTCAACCCGGGTGACTTTTTCCCGGCGGCGGATAGTCAATCTGATTGAACCTTTGTGGTTTTTTGCTTTGGTAGCCTATAATTGCTGCCGCTGTTCCTAATCCTCCGTTAGTGTTGGACTTTATGGGTGGAACCTCTTGGTTTGGACTTTCTTAGTCATTTGGCTGAGCTTCATAGCCCTGGGTTTGGCACACCAGTTCCTCATCGACCAATCCCCCATTGAAATTTCACTATATCAGTATACTTACTGTTGTAATAGTTGTGATTTTTGTATCGCAGTTATTTTTTTCTAATTCATAGAAATTGTTTCTGTCTCCCATTTTTTATATTGTAATTGATTTTTGTAATTACCAGTATTTATTCATTGTTCAGGACAAATTTGCTGTTATCGTAGGTTCCGGAATGTTTGTTCCGAAATTCAGGAAATTTTTTCAAAACTTTAGTCTCTCTTTTATGAGGCGGCTTCCTCGTAGCGGTCATTATTTTCTGTCTTGTATATATTTTGTGTCTTGTGTGTATTTTTGCTTTATCCAGGCAGGTGACCGGTAGTGGGCCCGTGTGTTGTTGTGGCGCCTAGCCTGTGTCAGTCTCTAGGGAGGTTCTCTAGTGTAGTTTTATGGTTTTGTAAAAATTTCTCACACGCGTTTTATCGTACTAGTACGTAAGCTACGTTGGCTAATTTTAATTTCATCCTACTAATTCTGTGGACCGCGGCGAGGGCGCGCGCTTTCAAAAGAGGGGGTATTTTGTGGAAATTTCCTTGTTTGAAAACTATACGAACTTCGGAACAAATATGCAAATTAGAAATTCGGCATTTTCGTAATATGCAAATTAGTTTTGACAGTATTTAAGTGAGGGAATTTTCGTCATTTTCGGTCACTTTCGAAAGAATCCAAATTCCACTCAAATTTGGAGAAGAAGCCGAGGCTCAGGAGGATCCAGGTTAGAGGTTGGTGTGGGGGTTGGGGATAAACTATAAATTTATGTACACGGTCAAATTTTGTCTCTTACTTGTATGAAATTGTGTTATCTTCATAATAAAGTTAGTTTTGTTTAATTTCATCTCTGGACTTCAAAATCACACACTCATCAAGAATCAGCAATCTTTACTTCTATTTACCAAATTTCCATATCGTTTATCTTTGTAGTTTGTGAAGATTTTGAAAACTTCTCTTCTCGGTTTTCACTTCACGGTTTACGTTTCAACAATGTATTCAGAAGCCGACGAGTGCTATAGTTTTCAACGGTCGAAGTGTTTCCTTGTGTTTCACTTTAATATTGTTTGCTACTTTCTTCTTCAGTGCTGGGCTGTGTGTCACGTGACTTTGGGTGCGAGATTGCGGGTACTCAGGCCGTTGTTCGTCTTCTGATTACAACGATTCCCGTAAATGTTCCGTTATTGGATGCCGAGATACACTGTAAGTCAGACTATACTGGTTTGTATAGCAGATAAAATTCTGACATTGGGTTCGGGTTGTGATGTATAGGTGAGTGAGACCACAGCTTGGGGGGCTTTGGAACCACCTCCGTGGGAAATCCGGTGGACATGGGCCCCATCAAATGGAGATCCCCACAGGTGTCACCTGGCATCCATCTGGTCAACGCCGCAAATGGGTTCCAACCTCCCAGGGGCACGGCTCCATAGCCGTGTCATGTAGGATCAATACTGAAGCATCCGGAGTCCTTAACTTATGCTACGGAGCGGTGGAGTCCTTAACTTATGCTACGCAGCGGTGTGGCCCGTCGTTCCCCCACATCTTTTTCCTGACGGATGTTCCGATGTGTGGACCTGCCTGTCCAAGACGTGTGCTGGACTGCTGAATGCCGACGTGCCCTAATGGCTTCTAAGCTGACGAGCCCGGAACAACAACAACACAGACCACAGCCGGAAGCCGTCTTAAATCGTCTTTCCTTGCTTATTAGATTGAATTTTCTGAGCATTTTCAGCAGGAAAAAATTATTTGTAAAATAAAATTTCTGCATTAAAAATTAGAGTCACTCGCAATTCGGATATTGAAGACTAGTCACCATAGGTTAACGCGGGGGGGTCTGGGGAGTCCCAGCCCCCCCAACCCGGACAAGGGACAAGCTCTATCGCCGCCGGGGACAAGGGGTAACGAAAAAATGGCCAAGGGGTAACCAAAAACAGCCGGAAAAAATCAGTTATTACAGTAAAATTTCAAAAAATTTCCGGCGTCGCCGGAATTTTTTAACTAAAACGTTTAATTTTTCTGGAAAATCGGGCTAAATCTTTAAATTTTTTCCAAAAATTAAAGATTTTTTGCAAATTTTGACAAAAAATTGCTAATTTTAATAAAATTAGCGTTAATTTTTCTAAAAATTTTACAAAATTTTTAGGCATAAGACGAAGCTGTCAGATATGCCATGCTGTTTAAAAAAAGAACATCTGTCGTGATGTCGACGAGGCTTTGAGACTCCTTCTGGCAACTTCATGGAGGTGTTTTTGACCAGCCTTACGGGGCCAGTTTCCTGGCTAACATTTTGCGCCTTCGGGTGATGATCATCACACTGTGATGTCTAATCCAGCACACAACAGCGTGCCGTTACTTGTCGACTGAGGAAGCCCCAGTCGTGATTTTGCTCATGTTTCTCCAGGGAACGATTTTTTACAGATCTGTTAGATTGTGTGCTGTGAATATCAACATATTATAGGCACTGCAAACTCAGACAGGCAAGTTTTGGGTTTAGCAGCCGATGATGACACGTTTAGAATTTCTGAGTAACTGTTACTTTGTTAATTATGTTTTACTGAGTATTATAAGCAATTTTTATGCTGACAAATCGTTTTACTATTAAATACCTGTGTATTCTTGATTCACATACTTGTCCATTTTTTCTGGTATTTCAGTGAACAAGAAGCTGATGACAGCGCATTTGTCTGCGATACGCCATGCGCGTTGGTTTGAGGAGAATGCATCTCATTCTAGGTGGGGCTATTTGTGAAACTATCGTTTTGTTTGGGACATTTTGTACGGGTGTGTTTGGAGAGGTTTAGTTTCGTTTTATTGAACCTTACTGTCCTTATACAAGATTTGCACTTGAACGCAACTTTAAGGCTGAGTAAAAGAAATGCTAGATGTTAGTTATCTCAGCTACTGAAGTCATTAATAGAAAACAATTGGTCAGCTTTATAGACCGTTTATGGACTGCGTGGTAGTTTCTATCAGGACTGTTATCCCTTTTTTGACCAGTTTTGTTTGCTCCCGTTTTAGTATCAAAGTTTTGGTTCGACTTCTGCGCGTTATGAGAAATCGATTCAGCGGTCTACATTCCCTAAATCCGTGGATGATTGAACTGCTTGTAAGTTTATCCTGATAGATGACATTAATATGAATATTTTTGAGAACGTCCTGCTAGTCCTATTCTCCTTCCACACACAGACACTGTGTTTATTCGAATTGAAGCTCCCTGCCTACTAGCTGTAATCGTTTTCTGCATAGGTTGGAGTTCTCTGCTGGAGTAAACTATCATACCTTTTAGCTAAACATGGGGGGCGGACAAGTCCCGATAGGGATTAAACTTATTATGTCTGGCTAGGGACGGGATTCGTAGGGGAATTTACTGGAATACTTGAGAGCGTTCCAAAAAGAGGTTTTCCAGGTCTGTACATAGTCGTGGACGTAGACGAGATAGAATATTAAGGAGCTGGCGGTTCCAAAACAATTATAGGAGAAATTCCTAAATTATGCAAACTATTAGGAGCGGTTTGTATCCACTTCTAAGTTAGGCAGTGGTGTTGGTGTAAACTATTTTGCTACTATACTGTCGTTTTGCTGTTCCTCAGTCAAAAGTTCACTTCAGCTCACGACAATGTTATATGCTGTTTCAGGCACATTATGCGGTTATGAATACTCCTGATCGCTCTCCTTTGCCAATAAATAAGGCTTTCAGGTGAAAAGCAAGTTTACTGCCTCCTTTGAAGTATAAGTAAAGTTCTCAGCGTTTGCTAGTTCTGATTTTGTCATCCAAAACTTTTATGGGGGTTTTTACGATCAGTCGCTTTGTAGACGACTTCACTTCTCTTGCTGACATCCCTCGTTTACTTCCTTTTCTTTATTTGTTGTGAATCCTACTTTCTCTGTTGTTTTAGGCGCTGTCTGCAGTTGCTGTCGGCTGGAATCTTTCTCCCAGGCTGTGCTGGCATCGTGGATCCGTGCGAAAATAATGTTCGCGTTCAGAACAACCTAACACCAGAGCAGCAGGTACCTAATTCTTTTTGATCATTGTTTCTGAGACGGTCTATCTAATCGTTCCTCTCAGAACATATGCAAGCAAATTTATGTTTCGACCGCTTGCTCGCCTGCTTTCAGGCGTAACATTAGTACAGGGTTTTTTCAGAATTCCACCTGTGCTTTTTGTTTTTAAGAAAATGTGTGTTTTTTTTAAAAATTTGTGTTTTTCCTGAAATTCGCTTTTCGCAGTATTACCACGTTTTTAACGGTTTTCACAGCATTTATAACTATAGTTAGCATTTTTCGCTTGTTACAGAAGAATTACAAAACATTGCTTGCTTAGTCTTTATAAACGATATTTCAATGTTCTGAAAGTTAAATATTTGCGTTGAAGACGTCTTTTTGCTCTGCGATGGCGGGTCTGGGGGCGGAGCCCACCAGACGTTGAGAATTTTTTGAAAATTGAACTTTTTGGTCTGAAATTCTTCAATAATTTTCGACAGTATATTTTATTCCCGTTATTTCTTGAATTTGGAAATATAATTTCGTAGAATAATATGCCTATACAGTCCCAAATGGCAGCGTTGCTTAGAATAATGAAGGCCACACTAACACTATTGCCCATACGAAACAGAAGTGAAAACAGGAATATAGATGATATTTGCGCCGAAGGCCCAAAATTTTTTGGAAAAACTTAAAAATTATGCTTAAAATCTGTAAACATTTGCTCCTTCAAGTGAAAATTTGAGTGTGCTTTTTTGTGTGTTTTTCTAAAACAAGTGTGCAAAAACACAACAAAAAACACAAAAAACAGTGCATTAGTAATTTTAAGAAGATTTGTATTTGCTGCTTTTCTTGTCGTGTAGAGTGTGTGTAGTGTGTATACGTGATAACTAAATTTTCTTCAGACATTGAATTCTATTATAGTTTGCTATGTTTTTTCTGTTTTTCAGGATTTGATTTGCTGTACAGCACAGACCCTGCTGCGAGTCCTGTGCCACGGCGGCTACAAGCATATCCTGGGTCTGGAGGGCTCGGCCAGCGTTGCCACAGAAATGAGCGTCTGGGAGGGCGTCGTGGTGACGCCGCTGGAAAAGGCCTATGAGCCTGAAGAAGAGGCGGATAAGATGGAAACGAGCACTCCTGCCGTATCTGTGAAAGGATAATGTTAGCCTCAGACTACTACTACTACAACTGCTGCTACCGCTACTACTATGACTGTTACTGTTTTTCTTAAAAGTTGTTGAACTGTTTCCAGCCTGATGCTGTTAACATTACACAAGGGTTTTAGTGTTTTTTCTTATCTCTGTGGCAGTTTTGACCTCTTTGTTGCTGGTTTTTATGATTTAACTGTTAGGAACTGTTAAATATTTGAGTTACAAATTATTGCATAAATAGTAGCAATCGCAAATTATGGGAAAACCATGAATTGAACTCAGTGAACTTTTTCTTGTGTAATGCTTAACCGTTATGTCTACTCCGTTGAGGATGTCTACTATATTTTCGTTGTTCGCTGTTCGATTTCTTTTTACGTTTTGTTTTATGTTCAGTAAAATGCGTGTTTGTTCATTTTGACCATAGAGCCGAATCTCGATGTGATGTTATCAGAGTTAGCCTAGCCAAAGGTTCATTTCTCTTGGCTTTACGCAGATCCGAAAGTTTAGCCAACGTCAAAGCTTTCGTGCCCAAGTAATGTTGACCATAGCTGAAGCAAACTTATAGAACATAGGTAGTGTTGTAACGCTAGCTAAAGTCTGGACCGAGCAAGTAGTATAAAAATGACAGTTCTGGAACAGAGGCGCTTGAGGCAGATCATACTCAACTAGTTTGTGTTGCTTGAGACACTTCCTCACCCATTAATATACTATACTATTTCAGTCAATTAAAAAATATTTGTGGCGCTTGAGTAGTCATCAAGTAGTCAAATTTTGAACTAATGCCAAAATGCTGTAATGCTTAGCTAATTAAAGTAGTAATAACTTAATAAAAACACGTAAACTTACCGATTCATTTGGGGGTTTCAAAGGATGGTGATTAAGACGAAAGAAAACCGTTAATGTTTGAGAAAACACTTTAAAATAAAAGAAATTGAAATATAGGCCAATGCCCTAATTACATAGTTTAAGATACTGGTGAACTTTAAACTTTGGGTAGGGGTTCATAGTCGAAAAACAAGTTTACCCCCTCCAATTCACACTCCAAATAAACAATAATTCAGTTTTTATACACACAACTATACAATTTTTCAACCCAATTTCAAAATTTTGCCCCGCATCAGTTACACAAAAACCCATATTTTTGTCCTATATTTCCACTATAAAAGCAAAGGGCTCCTCCAGTCCAAACCATTCTACTAGTCTCTGTAATCATCAGCATCATCATCATCATCATCAACATCATCATCATCATCATCATCATCATCACCACTATCATCATTTCATTCTCGTAAGTTTGATATGTTTGTATCTTTTACTCCAAATTTAAATTCATTTCAAGGGAGATCCGCTCCTATGCTTTGCAGGAGCATGGCGCGATAATAAAATTTAAATAGAAGAACTTCAATGCATATACATGCAATTCTTTTTTTCTCCTGACCTCGCCTTACATATTTGTACACTCCATGCCAAATGATCTCATATGCTACGGATTGATCTATCTGCGCTTGATCTCTGAACCATTTGATCTCGTTTTTTGTTTTCCTGGTCAATTTCTGCCTTTATGCCTCCCATCAATCGCTGGTCAATCTATCTAATTTCCTCAGTAACAAATGATCTCGCATCTCAAGATCTCCATCTCAAATATTTCAATGATCTCAAGGATATGTCTGCAGATCACGGTCATTCCTCCTGGAACTAATTTTCTTCCTCTATCAACGACAGCTCGAATACGGCTACCGTTTTCATTCAGGGCGCTGGTTCAATGATCTCATTGGAATGTCATACGCTAAGTTTTCACCACATTGCAGTTATTAGCTTTAGGATAAGCTCGCTAAGTACGGACACTAGCTTTGTATGAACTCTGCTTCAGATTTTTAACGACAACTTTTCTGCGTGGGTGTTATGTTTCTTGCTTTTTCATAGTTTTTTCTACAAGCATTGAATTTTTAAGCAATCTCAAAAACGTCAAATATACAGTTTTGCTTTCAAAAATTTGTAAGTTTTGTTTTTAAATGGCATCATCAAATCTGGAAACATAACGTATCTATTTGCATGTAAATTGAATTGAGGTCTCACCTATGCTGACCATCAGGGGCTTTGGCAAAGTTCCAGTTGCAGTTAAGCCAGTTTGAGTAGGAATTAAGACCGTAACGGGTCAGAAACCGCATTTAAGTAATAAAATGATCACAACTTTACTTAAATATCACAATTATTTTTATTTCAAATTCTTTTGATACTTGGTCTTTAATAACCTAAATTTGGTTTTGATTATGTAGGATTGAGAAGAGTAATTGACGTTGGGGGGAAATAGGTCCCCCTGAGTTTATTACTGTTCTCAATCTGCCAAGTTAAAAGCTAAAATATAATAAACTTTTACAGTCTACAGTATTGGCAGACTTTCCTACTATCCTATCTGAGTGCTCGGCCATCCCTATCCTCCTTCCTTTGTCACTTCTTCTCCTTTTTCCTCTGACTCATCCATTTTTACACCCACACCATCCGAGCGGGTGCACAGATTTCCGCCATCTTAGTCACTATTGATATGCGGGGGGCAATTGTTATCTGTACCTAAGATCTCAGTTGCCCTGTGTGTGACTGCGGTCACCCTAGCGTTGAGCTAAGGGGCCAATAACCGCACGTCAGAACCGCTTGGGGGTCATGTTTTCTGTCCGTGACCTTCGTCTCTCCGCCTCTTGTCTGCCGTTCTGCAGAATGCGGAGAGCAGCACATAAAAGGTCTCTATGAGTGCCTGAAAGTGCTAAGCGCCTCGATAAAAAAAAAAAAAAAATTCATTTCAAATATACAGCTGCACTAAAGACTTGCCTAGCGATGCTGAGTCTGGCATCGAGCTGTTAACAGTATCTAATTTCACTTTTTAACGTGGTGTTATCCTTTATTCAAATTGTGTAAAATTGATAATAAACAATAGCTTACAATGTTTCTTCTATTTCAGATATATTCAGTCAGAAAGAAAATCCAAGCTCCAAAGGTAGAAAACTGGTGGTGGACAGAAGCAGAAGAAACCGAAGATATCTCAGCTACGAAAACGTCTAATCCTGGTAAGTGGTGTATAGATTATACCAGTACCAAGAGTACATTATTATCATAACCCAAGATTCACCAAATTAGCTTCCTAGGTTCAAGCCCTACCCAACTACTAGGAATATTTATTTTCTTTATTATATACAATCGCATGGAACATACAATACAAGCATGAAAAATTAAATATGAGACAGTACCTCCACCAATTGTTTTACATTTTTATCATTTTTTGTACAATCAGCACCAAAAAGATTTAAAAATTGTTTAAAAGTTCCGTATCCCTTACACCGCCACAACAAAAACGCAACAACATATAGGCCACACGCACTACTATCAATACACTGCATTGGCATACAATTATATACACAATGAGTCAAATTGAGTCCATATAGTTTAGGATTCATTCCATAGGAGCAAAAGAATTCCGTTTGTCCATCAGTAGGAACATAAATTGCCACCCAATGCAGCCCGGGATGAGAGGAGGGAGCCGTATTAACCACCAAACCACCAGGACCATCAACCACCAGTTCATCCTTTGCAAATACCCCTTTGAAATTAGGAATCCTCTCCAGCAACCGCTCAATCTCCAGCGTATTCATTAGGCCTTGTAGTCCATTAATAGCTCACGAGATCTTGTTATCTCGATGATGCTTTCAAATTCACCATAGACGATAACATTGATTGTTTGCACCAGATTGCTAGCAAACTGCAGGCTCAGTCGTAGGTTTCCCTGTCTACTCAGTTCCAAGTGGTGAGAAGAATTTCCACAACCGTCAGGAGTTAGATCAAAGCAGAACATGGCATATCCACTTTGAAAATTTGGATAGCTTATATCTGTTCCAGAGTCAGAGTAGGACTTGTTCTTCACGTTAAATAGGTTTGCATACGCTCTGATCATCCGTTTGTCACTAAGTTTCATAGGACATCCCGCCACCGGTTCTCCATCAATAGTTAACTCCAAATTGTCCAAATCGAATGTTTGAAAGTTAAACGGGTTGTTGCTGTAACGCCCATTCATAGCGTTATTCGTAATCATTGCAAACACCAGCTTCTTTGGTATGTGCCCGGCAAAGAAATTGTCACGTGATGCAGATCGAGTGTTGAAGGGAACTGTAAGCACTTCAATCTCGGTTCTGTTGACAGGATATAGTGCATTCCCAAGAGATAGTGCCTTTTCATGAGCCAGTGATACGCTTGGAGCAATCTGCACATGTCGAACCCAAAGTATAGCTTCACTGATTTCAATCTTAAACTTCTGAGTCACATCCTCTCCAGACATTAAACAAAACTCTGGAGAACTTCTTATCAGCTTGATCCGAATAGGTACATTACTCAATAGATACTTGTCTTGAAAGAATAGATCCACATGAAGAGGTCCATAAAGTTCAAACAGCCTACTGCCTGCTGTCCGTACCCAACGCTTCGCCAGTCCAGTATTACTCGCAGATGCTGCTGCATTCACATCTTCCATTTCTGTATCTTTATAGTATAAGATTGAGCTTAGCTGACTTCCTTTAGCATCACTACCAAAGTTTAGTAGAGTCTCAAATGCCGCCTTCCATGGATACGTTCCTGTACTTTGAGTGATCATTCGATTACAAACATGGACATCCACCTTGGAAAAAAGTGCGTGTAGTAGCATATTAACTGGTGCTACTTTTACATCATTAGCAAACGCATTTCCACCAGCTAGTACAATCTTGGCTGCAATATAGAGCCTCGTATCAGACAGATCTGTATAATGAGGAGATGGCTTTATGTCAAACTCTATTGGTCCGCCATCAGTTGTATTTGCCAAAGGATAGTAGGGTACATAGTTGCTCTTCTCCTGACTTGTCTGAGTACCTGGCAGCTTGAAGAGATCCAACTGTGTGGAGACGCAAGGACACGACCGCTCATGAATCAGGGCCATTACTGAATATGTCTTGATGTCGTTGTCTTTTTGCCCCTTTTATACCTTTTCGAGGTGTTGGTCTTTTACCCATAATCTTATTCACTGCTTTATGTCCAAGCCTGAGACCAGCTTGCTTTCCTCTAGTTTCCAATGACTCCAGTGGATCCTCACCTCTTACAATGTCGTGAGCAACATTGACTCCAGTTTTCAGAGCTTCTTGACCGATTGCTTTAGCACCAGACCTTAATAGAGGAGCAACGGTCTTGGTGAAGAAGGGTACCACGCCTCTGAATAAGCTACCAAACAGACCACCCAACCCATGTCCTTGTTGGATTGATGGTCCCGAAAAATATGCAAGATTACCAGATGCCTGGTTTGCATAATAGTCATTCATCATCTGTTGATCGTGAGAATACATTATGATGCCAGCAGCTTTGGTCTAATATGAAGTTTCAAGATTAAAGGACTGCTGCTTAGAAATGGAAATGGTAGGCCACTGGATGTTCTGATTTGGATATGAACGACATCAACCGATGACTTAGCCATGTCAAGATAGTAGGGCTTTATATACTTTTCAGAAATAGTTATTCCAGGAGTATTGGTTGAGGTATTTACCACTCGAAGTAACGGTGCCATGGCATCTCCAACTCTCTGATGGTCAACCAAGTCAGAGTAAACAAACATACTATTTTGCACACTCCCAAAGTTAGGAGGAAAGTCAGCGTAGGTTGATTCAGAGTAGAAATGGAAATAATTGGATCCAGAATTGAAGCCAAGAATGTAGGATAGTACTGGACTGAGGGATATGTGATGAAAATCTTTTGGATTATTATATTTGACGCGGTAACGTTTCTTCTCTGGTACCCAGTCAATGTGTACACCCATTTCATCAAATTGACTCAATTGTTCAACAAGTTCTTCAGCTGATGAATAATGACCAGATCGCAAGACAATCTTGCCTATGACCTTGTAGTCTGCCTCTTTGTTACCATGAAAATATATTGTGGCATCTGATGATTGGAAGGTTAGGAATGAGTTTGGATAAATCAACTCCACTAGAGCCACTTCATGTTGTCCATGTAAGATCAGCGGTTTAGCCAATTTCACTCGAAAGTTTGCCAACGTGTTATCAGGAAAATGATCCATTGAACTGTTGGATGGTAGAAATAGATACATCACGCTAGATTGACAATGTCGCCTTCTTTAACATATGAATTAAACTTTGCTGGATATCCTTGCCACTTGACCAAGTATTCAATACCTTGAGGACCTTTCCTTGTTCGCAAAATCTTTTCAATCTTCCAAATGTCGTCAGAGTCTTTGTCGACTGGTTGAAGTTCTTGGGCAACAAATTTTCCTTTTATAGTTTCATCCATGAGATCCTTTAGGACATAGCGATTTGGATGACCTGGTATAACCTCACTAATCGTAAACAATTCTTCAGTATAGCTTGGTAGATAGCCCTTCTCAAAGAGTGCCTTCACTTTGCTCATTCTAACCAGCTGTCCTTCATACAGTCTCTCTTCTCTCTTCACCCTTTTCTTGTACAAGTTGTTGTATACTATTGCTTCGTTTGAGGCGTTCACGTCCTTTGGAGCCATCTTTATACTTCTATGTTGACGCGAATTGTAAGTTTGCAGCATGTCAGGTAAAACATCCAGCCATCGATAAGTGCTCTTTGCTGTAAAATATCTATACAGCAAATTCTTTAGGGTTCTGTTGAACCTTTCTATGGTAGCACTTTTATGAACACTGTATGTTGAAAAGTGATCAATATCGTAAAGACTGAGCATATGTTGGAAATCGTGGTTGTAAAACTCCTTCCCTCGGTCAGTTTCCAACTTTTCAGGTCTTCGAATAGTTCCAATTAGAATCTTCTGGAAAGCTTCAGTAACATCTTTTCCACCTTTTGTTCTCACAGGCTTGGCCCAGGCATACTTGGAAAACACATCAATCACTGTCAGCATGTAACGGAATCCATCGTTGTATTTAGCTATATTACCCATGTCACACAAATCAGCCGCCCACTGTGCATCAATTCCAGGAACATAGACTCTAGGTTCGATACTTAGCTTCTTTCTTGCCTGTTTGTGAAGAGTATATGGATCTTGACGAAGTAGCCATGCTTTGACTTTCTTCCTGTCTTTAACTGCTTTGACCAGACGAGATACTCCTGAGTATGCTGTAGGTAGGCCAGGAGTGTAATAGAGACGATTCAAAGTTGCATCCATCTAAACCTTTTAGACTTGGGCTCAAGACGTTCTGGCCAGTCCTCCTTTCGTTTACGTTTTGCAAAATTGACAATTTTTGCACGCTTCATCAAAGGACCTCCTTTTGACTTGACACGCTTTCCTTCAACTTGGTGCTCACCGATCCATTTAGGTTGATGAATTGTGTAGAATCGGTGTTCAATAGTAGGTCGCTTTGCTAAATACTCTTCAGGATCCAGCCGCCGTTTACCAAGATACTTTGGTCTGACCAACTGCTTTGCAATTAAACGTCGTTTCTTAAAGTGCTGCTTTGCCGCCAGTTGCTTTCTTTGCCAGCGTCTATGAATAGCCTTCTGATTACTGGTAGTTCCGAGTCCTAAACGCTGTCTTTTTATAGTTTCGTCTTGTGGAGCAGCCTCTCTTTTTCGAGATGGTTGATCCACTAGCATCTCTTGAAGGGCAGCTTCAAATATAGGCTGACCAGGTTCTCCTGCTGTTCCAGTAAGATGAGATTCAAGCAAGTTCACAATGTTAGTGTTTGGCACTCGCACATTGTGGAACAGTATTTCTCCAGTCTCATTCCACGTGAGTATGTCTGGATTTCGAGCGAGTTGATCTGTTACTGCAGTCAATTCCTGTTCATCAATCGTCGGTTCATCAATCATCGATTCATCATCAGAGAAACTAGCAAAGTCAACATCATCAAACGTCTTTGACACAAGTGCTTCAGGTTTAGGATTTACCTTTGGTGTCTTACCAAGGTAATGACTATATTGAGACAACAGCTGTTGAAACTTCTTCACTGTTTCATCATTTCCTTCATGAGATAAAATATTGTCCATATCATTTCTTAGCTGTGTCAACTTGTTAGCAACAGGTTGCTTCCAGTTGCTATCGTATGGTACTAGTTTCATTTTCCTGAAGCTTGTCATCTTCCTAGTAGTGAGCCAATCGCTCCTGCAATTGCTGGTATGAGAGCAAGCAGAAAGTTACCACCACTTTGTACAATGAGCTTTCGCTTATGCTTTAGTCCACTCCTAGGATTAGTAATCTTCCTGAGGACTTCCTTATGACGACTTAGACGTTTCTTTTGATCTGCAGATATAGGAATATTTCCCTTGAGCACATTCAGTGCGCATTCGCAAATACACCGGTGAAAGTCGTCGCTGGCGCTATGAAGTAGGGACTTGCGTTGAGTAGGAGACGTTCCAGCTACAGAGTGTAGCTTTTTATAGTGTTTACGCAGACGATATAAACCCATACTGAATGATTGCATCAAATTTTTACTTGCTTATATAGGCTACGGGCTCTTCTCCAGGAAGAATGCCACTTATAACCCGAGTCTGGTCATGTGATTCGGGTTTAAAGTCCAGTAGCAAATAGGAATAGGGCTCTTTAGTGGCGTCTTCAAAGGCTTCAATCAGAAATTTACCCTTGCCTGGAAATACCTGTCTCGCCAAGTGACTGATTTGAGCACGATCGCGAGTATTTTTCATCAGAACTATATAGTTTGCGTTCAGAGATATAGTCCGATAATTCTTTGGAAACAGGTTCTGCAGTAAGGCAATGCAACTGATGTTGTAGTGATGGCTGTACTTTGTGAAAACATTTGCCAACACTTCTGGTGACTCGCTCATTAGATCATCTAAGACTAAAAGCATATCTCCTTCCTTCAATAGCTCCTCATCTGGCAAGCCTTGTCTAAACTCATAGTCCAGATTGTTGTAAAGTGGCTGCCAAACACTATAGCACCAAACTACCCTCGTAGGAGAGTCCTTCATTAGGTACCTACTCGCTAACAGCTTAGACGTAAATTGAGACTTGCCACTACCAGATGGTCCTACCACTAACATGCTAAATGGACACTTGAGACGCACATCCATGTTTATTTACAATAATTTACACATACAGTAATTGCTTATATACATTATACAACAGTTACATATGCACACTGTCAACAGCTTTTCTCCATTCAATAGGGAACATTACATAGTCTTTAAGAATAGCAAGATAAATCAAAGGACGCCATATGGTTCTGCAGTTAAAGTCAATAGAACAGACATCCCACTGTTCAGTTCATCATGTCGATAGATACATTTGTTCTCTTCATCACATCTTCCACAGTGACAGCTTCTTCAACCAAATATTGAAAGTGGCTATCCAAGTAGTTTCGATATGTATCAAGACAAGTATGGTCTTGTTGTGAAAGACATGTCAGCAGACATCCAAGACATTCAAAGCTGACTTTTGAGAAATATCTAGCCAAACGTTCCACTACTTTGGCAAAACCAAGTAAATAGAGTCTCTCCCACGGAGCTGTTGGTTCTGAGTTGGTGACTGCCATCATCTCCGCAACAAAGGACTCATATAAATTCTTCTGTGGTTGTGGTGGTGGAACCCATGGCGCTGCAGAAGGCGGCCAGCAGGAACTAAGCTTATGACCTTCATCTTCAGAGCTGGAATCGTTATCACCATTTTCACTCTTCTTTCCCCGCGCCAGTTTCGCATTTTGTTCCGCAATAGCCTTGAGTTTGAACCTCGACATAACTCCGAAACCGCAGCACGCACGGCAGAATCCATGCAAACTAATTAAGGTTCCAATTTATTTGCTTATATCTGTTTAAAATTAGGTTAGTAGGTCAAAGAAGAAGCAAACAATCGATGAGTCATCATCAAACATCTTTTCGATGTCAAGTCGCAATAATACATGAGTTAAGTCCGTTGTGGTTGGTGATTTCCAATAGAAATTTCTAGTATGTGGACCAACTTGGCATTGTCCAACCACAGATCCACTAAAGTTTAGTCTTCGGAATATGTCTGCACACATATCTTCCAACATTAGGAGGCGCTCACCACACACATCATGAGGATTCACTCCAGTTTCTATGACTGCTCTAATTTCAATTTCGTCTTCATAAATTTTCTTATCGAGGGCCATTCTGTAGCCAAGATCAACATTCCAAGACTCATTAACATTGGGTAGAGTGATGTTGATCCATGACTTTGCTGTACACTGACACGATAACTGACACAAGAATACAGTCGCAAGTACTGTTACAACCGAAAATAATGCTGCAATCATCAGTTTGTTCATTGTTATTTCTGAAAAACAAGTTAGTGTTCTTAAATAGTTATTGCGTAATCGTTGATTGCGTAATCAATGCAATCATTGATTGCGTAATCACTGCAATCATAGATTGCGTAATCATTGCAATCATGACGTCATCGGAATGACGTCATTGAGAATAAGTATAAAAGGCGGTAAGTAAACTATTCTTGTTCATTTTAGAAAATGTCTGATGATTTGAATCAGTTAGCCGCTATGGCTCAGGATGTGTTGGATCATCAATGTGATACCTGTGGAAAATCATTCAAGAAGAAGTCGGATTTGAAGCGTCATCAGCGAACGGTGCATGCCGGTCGTACATGGCCTTGTCATCAATGTGGCAAATGTTTCTCCAGGAAAGACAGCTTGGAGAGGCATTTGAGGATTTGTGGGAGAAAAAGACGTACTCAGGAAGACACTGGAGTTTCTAAGAAGCCTCATCTTGATTTTCAAGCTCTAACTGAATCGGATGAGGAGTTGTTAGAGATGCCAATGCCTGTAATCGATGAACAACATAACTCAATTGACTTGACTGAATCGGATGAAGAACTATTGGAGATGCCAATGCCGGAAGCGTGTCCAGCTTTCGAATTGATTCCTACCCAACAAGCTTTTCATGGCTGGCTGCGTGGTTATCGGATGGTTCCTAGGGATTTTTTGGGGATCTGGAGGTGTTTTTTGGTCAGGTACGGGACCAACTGGTGGGACTCCTGAATCGGGAACGCGAGGAGATGGTGGGTGTTAAGTTTTGGTTGTGTGTGAGGATCCGTTTACGACGGGCTACAGATGAATCTGAAGTGATGGAGGCACACTTTTGCTGCAAAGCAAAAGATGTACAAGTGGGAACCCCCTTGGTTGACGAGGTTGTCCTGGCTGAGGGAGAAGTTAAGAAACATCTGGAGAATTGCCTGAAGATGGGATCAAATTGGGTGGTGGATCAGGTCCTTCACATGGATGTACAACTGGCTCGTCACCGTCCTTTAGTAGGTTCCTCCTACAAGCCACTTCCTCGTTGGATTCAGTCAAAGAAGGCTGTTGTTAACGTACAAAACAGCGACAACTTATGCTTCCTCTGGAGTGTTTTGGCTTCATTGCACCCAGTTGATCATGATCCTCAAAGAGTCACCAAGTACCTTGCCTTCGCAAACGAGCTCAAAACAAAAGGACTGGAAATGCCTATGAAGTTGAAGGATGTGCACAAGTTTGAACGTCTCAACTCTATTTCTATCAATGTATTTGGAGTGGAAGACAAATCTTTTCTACCCTTGTATTTATCTAAGAACAACTACGAGAAGCATATCGATTTGATGCTCTATGATGGACATTACACATGGGTCAAGGATCTTGATCGCCTACTGAGTGATCAAAGAAATCACAAAACGAAGAAATATTTCTGTCGTCGGTGTCTACAACCTTGCTATTCAACGGAGAAACTGACTGATCATTTGGAGCGATGTCTTGTTAACAAACCAAGCAAGGTGGTGATGCCAGAAGAGGACACTTTGCGGTTTAAGAACCATCATCGACGTCTCAGAAGCCCTCTTACTGTATATGCAGACTTTGAGTGCCTAACTGAGAAATTGGATACATGTCAACCGACCCCGTCTAAGTCATCCACAACGGCCTATCAGCGACATACTCCTTGTGGTTATGGCCTGGTTTCTATTAAACAGTGTTGTGGCGAAGGAACAAGGAATATTGGTGAATCCTCTGTCTTTCGAGGAAAGGATTGTGTGTCCAGATTTCTTGACGAAATTATTGAGATTGCAGAAGAGCATAACGCAAATCTAAACAACTGTGCACCTCTTTATCTGACTGATACCGAAGAATATAGCTTTCAACAAGCCCTCTGCTGTCATCTTTGTGGAAAACAGCTTCTTGTTGACAGAGTACGAGATCATTGCCATGTGTGTGGTTCTTACAGAGGACCTGCTCATAACAAGTGTAACCAACAACATCGTCTAAACAGAGACATCACTGTTGTTTTCCATAACCTCAGACGATATGATGCCCATCTTATCATGCAGGAAATCGGCAAGGTCTCAAAAGATAGAAAACTGAAAATGAACGCTGTAGCCAAAGGAATGGAAGACTATCTCAGCTTTTCCTTAAAGAAGACGCCTTCGAAAGAAGGAGACGATAGCGACGATGAGTTAGAGGAAGAGAAGCTGATTGGTGGATATGGCCGGGAGTCTGGTTCTTGGAGGATTCGGTTCATAGACAGTTGTCAGTTCCTTATGGCTTCATTGGATACCTTGGTGAGTAACCTTCAGGACGCCCAACTGAAAATACTGGCCTCAAATCTTCCTGATCCTTCCAAGCGGTCTTTGTTAACTCGCAAAGGAGTGTATCCATATGACTATGTGGACTGCTGGCAGCGATTTGATGAAACTGGACTCCCACCAAAAGACGCATTCTACAGTCGTCTAACAGAACAGGACATTTCTGACGCGGACTATGAACATGCCGTTAAGGTATGGGAAAGCTTTAATTTGCGAACTCTTGGTGGATATCATGATTTGTATTTGTTAAGTGATGTATTACTACTGGCTGATGTGTTTGAGAACTTTAGAGCCTTTTGTCTTCAGCATTATGACTTGGATCCTATCCATTACATTACATTACCTAGTTTTGGATGGGATGCTTGTCTTAAACTGACAGACATCAAGCTGGATCTTCTCAAAGACAACAATCAGTACATGTTTTTTGAACAGGGTATTCGTGGAGGTGTTGCGATGATTTCTCATCGTTATGCCAAAGCGAATAACCCTTATTTGGATTCATTTAATGATAGTTTACCTGTTTCATATATTATGTATCTGGATGCTAACAATTTATATGGGTGGGCTATGAGTCAAAAACAGCCTTGTGCAAACTTTCATTGGCTTTCACAATCGGAAATTGAAAAAATTGATTGGGATTACGTGAATGCGGAGGGAGAGGAGGGCTACGTTTTGGAAGTTGATTTGGGGTACCCTAAAGAACTTCATACATTGCACAACGGCTACCCGCTTGCTCCTGAGAAATTGATCATTTCTGATGATATGTTGTCGTCATACTGTACGCAACTAAAAGCGGATCTCAATGTAGCTGATTCAAAGGTGCACAAGCTCGTGCCCAATCTTTACAATAAACAAAAATATATTATTCATTTTCGTAATCTAAAACTTTATTTATCACTGGGCCTAAAATTAGAGCGAGTGCATCGTGTCCTTGCTTTTCGACAATCTGCATGGATGCATAAATATATCAGCTTTAACACTGAGATGCGCAAGGCTGCTAAAAATGATTTTGAAAGGAATTTGTTCAAATTGCTAAATAATTCTGTCTTTGGGAAAACTATGGAAAATGTACGTCAGTATATAAATGTGGAGCTTGTATGTGATCAGACTCGTTTCAGCAAATTGGTATCAAACCCTCGTTTTGAGCGGGCTACTGCTTTTAATGAGGATTTGGTAGCAGTCTGTATGGCTCGAGCGACAGTCGAGCTCAACAAACCTATATACGTTGGGTTTAGTGTACTCGATTTGTCAAAACTGCTCATGTACAATTTCCACTATAACTATATTGTACCTAAATATAAAGATAATTGTAAATTATTGTTTACAGATACTGATAGTTTATGTTATTTTATTGAATGTAGTGATGTATATAAAGATATGTCTATTGATTCTAATCTGTTTGACTTTAGTGACTACCCTTCCGATCATTTTTTGTTTTCCACAACCAATAAAAAGGTAATGGGGAAAATGAAAGATGAGACGAACGGTAGTCCTATTTCTGAGTTTTGTGGGTTGCGGGCTAAAATGTACAGTATTTTGTGCGGTGGGGAGGCTAAAAAGAGGGCAAAGGGTGTTAAGAAGTATGTTGTTAAACGTTATCTTAGTCATATTGATTATGTAGAAACTTTGTTTGACAAATCTCTTCGTCGAAATGTAATGAATATGATCAGAAGCGATAAGCATCAACTATTCACTTTAACTTCAAACAAAATTAGCTTGTCAGCTTTTGATGATAAGCGTTACATTTTAGATGATGGGATTACTAGTTTATCTTATGGTCATTGTGATATTGTGTAGTTTGTTCATGTAAATAAAGAAACACCAACGACTTTGCCTTATTTATTGAATAAATACAACAATCATAGTATATACAATAGCAAGCATAATCAGTAACTGTTATTCACTGTCTTATTCTTCATTCAGGATTGAGTGTAGCAGTTGATGAGCTCGGTGAGCTGAGCAGTATTTAGCTCCATCTCTTAGCATGTGGTCCGGAGCAACCATTGCCTTCGTCATCACTCAATAGCATGTAGCTGGGAACCCCCAAGGTACCAGCCTCAATTACCCTGACAAAGTTTCCCCTTTCCATCAACCCAGATCGAATTAGGTTCCACTGGGAAATACCTTTGGTTATAACCTTGTCAACATTAGTTTCCTTCAAGATATTGGAGATGAGGTCCATTGCTTGATCCCAGGTTCGTAGATGAGGACTGCAATCCCAGTCGAAACATGATCGCCTGGTGACATAGTGGATTGACTCCTGTTGATTTGCTGTTAGTTTCTTCAGATCGTAGGGAGCTCGGATAAACAAATGATGTATATCCAGCTGATGGGATTTGTATTGTTTAATCAGAACCGTAACCTCCAAGGGAATATCTCCAAGTTTCGGAACACCGATGCAAGCAACAGCAATGAATGCAGTAGTCATGACTGAAAACTTACCAATGTTGAGTGTTGTATTTATAGTTAAGAAAGTAGGTTAAGATGAGTCATAGAAACCGGTTTAAACCGGTTAGATTATAAATACAAGTTAACGATATGTAACGCAAGCGCCACAAACTAGTAGCGTAGGATCTACCTCAAGCGCCTCCTGCGCCTCTGTTCCAGAACTGTCATTTTTATACTACTCCTCTCCCCCCCCCCTTTCCCTATCAACAAAAAATAAAATATTTTTTCTCCCCCTTTCCATTCCCACCCTCTCACTATTAAATTTCCTTCCACAAAAAATAACCCCCCTCCCTAATGATCGAAAAAAAACACACCTTGCCCCCACTCCCCCACCTTACCCCCACGATTCCCCCTTTAAAACTCATTTTTTTTTTATTTTTAAAAATTCCTCCCTTTATTTTTTTCCCACTCTCAAAAAAACTAAAACTTTTTACAAACAAACAAATTTACACCTAAGGCGAAATATGTAGGATGAGACTATGATAATAATTAAGAATTTCAACCTAACCGTGAAATGAAGGTACAATTATTGGCACTAAACTGAACTAAATCCATAAAAAAAATTTAAACCTAAACTGGAAACGACAGCTTCAGCTTCCACTGAAGGTGACACAAACTCCCCGCTTCCCCTTTTCAGGTGATCGAGGCACGTTTCAGCTTTCGCTGAAGCCGAGGCATAGAATTAAGAGAAATTTCAAATATTTCTTTGACTCAACATTAGTGACATTATCCCGTCTGAGTTAAGACAAAAATTAAATGTTAAACATACTTGAAAAATTAGGAACATGTATTGCAAGGGAAAAATTCAACTTCCTTTATTCTGGAATTTCGTAATTTTTTGTTTTCATGCTTCTGATTTTTTAAATTTTGTTAAGTAATTTTGTGTGTTTACCAAAATGCAGTTGTGAAAATGTCTCTAAATTAATTTTAACGAATTTTTGAAATTTTCTGTTGTAAAATTCCAATTGTAATTGATGAAAGACGGGCACTTTCGTTCAGACGTGACCGATACGGGCCCCGAATGAAAACTTTAACCAGCTTACATATCTGAATATTAACCTCATAGAAAAGATGAGAGCTCGATGGGATGTAGTCAGAAATTGAGTATATCTTCTCAAAAAATTGGTAAATGGAAGGTGGTGTTGTCAGCACAAGACTGAAGCAATATTTTTAAAAAAGTAGTAAATTTTACAGGAGTAGAAAACTTCGAAAGTTGAGTACTTATTTTCTCATTTTTAAGCTATCGGCGTCTGAAGTAATGAACAGCCTGTAGAAGTAATCTGTTAGCTATTTTATTTAATCAAGCGACTGTACATTTCTCCGTTAAATATAGCTTTAATATATATGTTCTTCTTTCCAATTTGGCTTTCAGCTTTTAAATATTTTAAATGCATTTAAATTGTTTAGAAACTATTTGCTTCTTTAGAGACACAAGCTCCAGTATATCTCAATTCTCAGCACGTTTTACTGAAACGTTGTGCAGTTTACAAGATTCTGTTCAGAAGGCGCTGTCTGCATGTAGATGCACAGTAGAATCTCACCGTTAATTCTCGAAACAATTTGCTCGACCATACTAAAGTTTTAATTTTTTTACAAGTTTTAACGTATGTTGTGCATATAGTAACAGCATTTGTAATGGAGCAAACTCAAAGTAAGGCAAAAAGTTTAAAATTCAAAGTAAACAAAAAAGTTTAACCCAGTTGGTTATTATCGCATTACCTATTCCAATTGTTTTGCAATATTGCTTTATAATTTTGATTGTATAACCCTTGCTGGGAACCTGCATCCAATGTTAAATAATGTTAAAATGTAACTACGAATTTTGTACTTGGAACCGGGAGCCGGAAGCTAGAACCGGAACCGGAACCGGAACCGGTACTCTAGAACCGGAACCGGTTTTAAAAATTGGAACCGGTCCCAACTCTAGTTGGGATTACTTCGGGACCGTTCACCTTGTTTAGAGCTTCGGTCCAGTATTCCAATAATTTTTGCTTTAATTTTCAAATTTTAAAAACTAGTCGATAAGAATATAATCTTATTCTTCCATCCTTCTATGTAAAATTTTTTGTCTTAATTAACGTTTTTCGAACTGACAGAGCAAGTTTTTTTCGAAGAGTTTGTAGCATTTTCTGGAAAATCGGGTCGCCATAGTCGGGTCAGAGGTCAACGGTAGGCAACTCGGTTCCATTACCGCGGAGTTAAAAACGACAGACATATGCATTCTATTTTTTAGCAAATGCAGTGTCAGAGAGACTGTGTAGTATTCTTGGTAGTGTTTACAGTTTCAATTGCAGTGAAACACTTGCATTTGTTTTCAAGCTTTTCAGTTAAATTTGGCTATTTATACAAATAGATCAGGCCCAGGTCTGGCTCAGTTTTGGGATGTGCCCGAAAAACTGTGGGTCGGAACATTTCGAATGCTTTTCGAACATTTCGAATTTCGAATGCTGATTCCTGATCCAGGCCCGAAACATAGTCAAAGTGTACCTATATCTCTATTCTGTGGCGGCACTGTAAGCTATAAATGTGTATTTATAATCGAAATTGCACACACACAACATCAACTACATAATGCGGAACAATACAAAAAATTACGGTTACATATCACCAATAAGATTCTTCTTTATCAGATATTGCTTAGGGATTTCTCATTTATTTTATACAAATAACATAAAAGGCATATAGGATTCCCGGTAACCAAAAGAAAAAGCTGACAATAAGGCAAATAATGACATCCAAATCAAAGATACAGCCACCTCGATGAACGCAGATTCCTACAGGCTGAAAGCACAATTTTAGAATACATGGAATAATTATATTTAATTTAGAATGCAGCAAAACGGGAATATTTCTTTTTCTACTCTAGAGCGTCCTACCGTGTGAATACATCCTGGACAGCGAAATTAGTTTATTATTTAGACTGGTTTAATCTAAAGTTACCAGATAGCCGCTATTATATTGCACGATTAGGTCCTCACCGTTCGGAATACGAATGGTCCTCAAAACGGAAGTTCTGAACAAAAAGATGCCGCAAAGGTGTGTCCACTGTCCATCTACTATCAGGGAAAGTTCCAGAAAATTATAAAAACAAGCTTAAAAGGGAATGCAACCCAAGATTGAACATTGGACATTTTTGTGTTACGTAAGAGATGTCTGTTTGCTTGGGCCTGGTCTTGTCTACCATGAAACAATACATTGAAATAAATACATTACATTTTTCAAACTTACAGGTAGCAATATTGCACAAATAATTGCTAAAATCGATACTTCGCGACCATTAAGCTGTGGCATTGTGACATATAATAATAAATTATATCGAGGTCGGCAAAATCAAATTTATAAACAGCCGTTGTCTCCCAACGATATCTAAAACATATACTATATTAGACTTCAGACTTCAGAGACAAACTCTTTAATTTAAGGGTTATCCTCCATTGGATCTTTTTTTTCGAACTTCTCCGATTTGCCTTGTTTTACTACTTCGTAGTTCTAGTGATATGCACTTTAACGAGATTAAGGCTATCGCAAAGTATAGGAACGCAGGTGCTTGTAAACATAGAAACACTGTTTTTCACTTTGTGGTCAAAAAACCTTTACGGTTTCTTTGAATTAGGCTTAACTGGATCCCTGGTAGAACTAAAATTAACAGTATACAAAGGGCTACACCTCGCATAGGAGCATTTCTGCTTAAACTACAAGAACTTTATTGCCTTGAGTGTGCAGTTGCTATACGGAAATAGTCGTTAAATTCCGGGACCGTGCACTCTGGTCTGGTTACCCAGGACAATTAACACGAACTAAGTTATAGAAGAAAAGGCGTTCATCAGAGAAGCGAGACCAGAATCCAGCTTTCGTTGGACTAACTTATCACCTAGTGACAGGAGCATTACTGGATTTCTGTTGATAGGACTATCTACCTACCTACTGGGTTTGTTGACAGCAACAGTTTTAGTGGAATGACAATTAGTTAAATAACAGAAAGTAGTGGAAATACATATTAGGAGTAAAACAGCTGTTAACTGGAAACCACTCCTAACTAACCAACAGCACAGGATTAGAAAGTACCTTCTGTCCCTGCAAAAATCGACAAATTTTGCGATATTTGAACTCAGTGCAGCGATGTGTGCATATATGTATGTATATATACCAAGATTTAGCTAGACTTCTCAAGTTTTAAGCATTTTAATCAACGGGGGCGGGGAGGGGTAAATTTGACAAGACCTAGTTTTCGTTTTAACCTCCGTTCCGTTCCGTCCACATAGATTTGCAGCAGCTTTTAATTGTTAAAAATGAAACTTAACAAACCAGGGTAAACAAGATTTCTAATCTTAGATTTTACTAAAAAAAGTGTACATGACATACTGATACAACAGGATGATTAAATGACTGGCCCCACAGCCACAACAAGAACCATTTCAGCAGATTGTTAGCTTTATGAATCAACATACTTACTTAAATCTTTTTTCTAAATTCTTACTAAGCTATGGTATAACCCGGTAACAAAGATCGCCTTCTTAACATTTTTAAAAGAGCAATAACTGTCAATTTCAGTGCGTTCCCGGAATAGTAATGATTAAACGCCTAGTCCACTAGCGTGATGGTATAGTCAATGCAAAAGGGCGTATTCGCAAGAGTTGAGCGGAGTTAAACGAGTTGCTTAACTCGATCATTTTCATGAAAGAATTCAAGACTGAGTGGGGTTCAACAAGATTTCAAAGGTCAACTCAACTCAACCGTTGCGAACTTTCAAAGTTTGTAACTATTCTCAGATTAGCTATAGCCGTCGGTATATATTTCCGAAAGGCAAAATGTAAAAACGTTTAAGGTGGTGATTCCCTTTGGTCACATAAAGTTTGCACCATTATTACTCATTCATTACTTAGAGTTAAGAAGCCGTTTTTATATCAAAATGCAGCTGGACATTTTTTCTTTTTAATGCATACCATGAAACTAATGTTGCTTTTCCAAAATGTTTTTAACACATTTTAGAAGAAGTTTAATTTTTCCAATTTTTTGCAGACTCAAGTAAATTTTTTCGCGAGACATCGGCTATGTACTTTAGCTAGAAAGCAGTAATCGGGGCAACTAAAAAATCGTTTTTATGATAGCAGCCTACGGGATAGCTGTTGGAAGACGATCATGCATCGGATAATTTCCCCCTATGAGACCTTCAAATCGACGCCCTTAGTTTGATGTTACGGCTTGCACAGTTCAAGAAATGGATTATTTGATTTCTGCAAAAATGGCAAATTATGGACGCCAAAACAAGAAAATCGGCTATATCTCACGGTAGAGAAAAGCTAGAACGTTGCTTTAAAAAGCAAAAATATGAAGCTCAATGTGATCTTTCGAATGAATATATTCATAACTGTATAGCTGCTGCCAAACTTTCAGAAATTTGGAAAAACCGCGCTGACCGCAAATCTCGTATTTTTGAATCGGGATTGCGCGGAAGGTGTTAGAACGCTAAAAGAACGTATTTCTTAAAGTTTCCTCAAATTTCATCCGGATTTACGCCGCCCACCAACAATATGTGCCCAAAAGGAATCACCACCATAAAGCCCGGTTCACGATGGAGTGCAATTTTCGAGACGAAAGCTAGGGGCTATATCAATCCTTTTCGTTACGGAACTAAAAACAAAATTACTCGAGTTGGAATTCGAATTTCGAAGAAAGCTAAGTTTTAGGCACTGTCTTGGGGAATAAAATGCATTGCAGTTTGATAGTTTACCCTAGGTGAGGATAACATTTTTATCCAATTAACCCATAAACGAGTTACAAGTTTATCTCATAATTTGAACCTACAGGCAAAAGCCCAAATCGACAGCTTCTGAACAGCTAACCTAACCAGCTCTGTATTATCCACATAAGGTAGCGCCGTTATGACCTACTGACCTAATTTATATAACACAAAAGCCCGACTTTACTTTGGCATAAGGGAATACATATAAAATACAAAGAAACAAAAAATGTACGTACAAAAGTGACCATTAACTTAATTGCTGCGATAACTGAGGAAGATAATATAACACTAAGGGGGGGGGACTGCACCAAAGTTAGAGTTTAAGACTAGTAGGAGAATAGCTCAGCTATAGTTATTCTTGAGCTATTCTTCTGCTATTCTGGACCGATTCTTTCGCTGCACAACTCGGAGTTTGCTGGAAAATAACCGTGAGAATAACAGAGGTATAACTTTGATGCCGCAGGTTATCACGCGCAGCTGAAGTTGGCCAATAAAAATCCACAACTTCATTCATAAATGTGAAAGAACAGCAGTGGAATAGCTGGAGAATAAGGTTATGGTCCTGCAATTCCTGAGCTATATTTTTTCTAATGCAGATTACCGCTATTCCTGAGCTATATTTCTTTCTAATGCAGATTACAAATTTATAACAGCAAATTTGTGTGTTCAATTTGAAATGAAAATTTCTCCCTCTCTTCTTCCCTCAATGGTTTCCAAATTTTATTTTTCACCATAGACAGGAGTTAATTAAAATAACAGCTTGCATTTTAAAAGGTTTAAAATTTGCAATTTTTCTGAAATTCGCCATTATTTGCTCAAATGTTTCAAATGCGTACAAGACTCACCCAAATTTTAGCGTGTCTGCATTGGAAACGCTGCTATAATTTATACAATACTCCGATAAGCAATGCAAAACGACGTTATTCTAGAGCTAAACCTGGTCCGAGCACGGAATAACTCAAGAATAAATTTAGCTAATTTAGTCCTGCGCTAAGCTCGAGATTAGCAAGCTTTAGTTTGGTGCTGTGGAATAGCATCAGAATAAGAGATAGTCCTTTGCAATTCTGGAGTTATTCTCATTCCTGTGTTATTCTGTCTTGGTGCAGTCCACGGTAAGTGTAAGCACTATGATAAAGACAGACATCTGTACCGTAAATAAGGACGCTGAAATTACCATCTAGTAATCACTATTAATTTGTAGAGGTAACCTTCAAAAAGTTGGGCTATGTAGAAGCAGATCGGCCTTAGAAAATCTAAATTCTGTAGCTCATTTCTGAAATATTGGAAGTATTGTTAAAATCGACAAAATTTGGCAGATAAACTGAACTCCATTCTAAAAAATTCTGAAAAGCGAAGATGGCTGTCCATGCGAGATTTCACTGAAAACAAAAATCAGAACTAAAGAATTTGATTCTACTTGAAAAATTCAGAAAAGAAGAATTGGTTTGTGAACTAATAGAAAACTGGCTGAAAGAAAAACTTAAAAACAATCAAAGTTAATCAAAATCATCGTACACTCTACGCTTGAAAATGGACAACTCTTGGTTGTGCGCTGTGTCAAGTCAACTTCACGCACACAAAGAAATTGGTAAATAAAGCCGTTAACTTTAAAGCACAAGAAGCAAAACTGCTTATCAAGAAGGAATCTACTTAACAAAAGCGGCAACTGTTTTTTGACATTGCAGCTTTCAATGGAAGTTTTCAATAGACAAAAGTCCTTGTACGGTACAAACTCCTGTCCGTCCACTGTCTACAATAGTATATTAGAAACGTAAACACAATCAGAATGATAAAGTAGAAGAGTGGGAGTAAAAACTGAAAGTAAGAAACAGTTTAACCCAGAACGCTAAAGACTAAATTCAGATATATACAAGTAGGAAAAATGCTCCTTGCAGTCGCATGAAAAAGTTAATATGAGCTATGATGGCCAACATTTAAGCGTGTCAAGGACAAGACTTAAAATGTTTAATATGAGCCAGCATCTAAATATGTAGAGGACAAGATGTAAACGTCTAACATGAGCCGCTACGTTTCTCTTGGGCTCATATTGACGCTCACTTTGGTTACGCCTGTGGTACGTGTCCTCTAAACAGACATTATTAAACCTAGCCAGCAAAGACTGAATATTAATACTGGCGTATACGTTTAGCAAAAATCAGAATTGCCAGATTTTTCAACTTCACTTCAAAAAATGTGTTTGTTTTACGACGCTGCTTCAGATCTCACTATACGTATGTACATGTATATAAATTATTAACAAAAGCAATCAATATAAACCTGAATAAGGAAATAAAAATTAGAACTGTCACAGACGATATATACTTACCTAGTGAGATTTCATCCAGCCTTACCATCCTTGCATATGCAAACCATCCTAACCTTTTGACTATCTGAAGAAAGCCTTTGTATCTACAAAATATATTAGCCATTTCATTTGCGTCAATATGAGCCCAAGAGAAACGTAGCGGCTCATGTTAGACGTTTACATCTTGTCCTCTACATATTTAGATGCTGGCTCATATTAAACATTTTAAGTCTTGTCCTTGACACGCTTAAATGTTGGCCATCATAGCTCATATTAACTTTTTCATGCGACTGCAAGGAGCATTTTTCCTACTTGTCCTATTTCATTTTTGGTATTGTATCAGAGTGTGATACCATCCATAATGGGTGGGTTTTAACTTATATATAGCAAGCCTGAAGGATTTTGTATTGTTACCTCCACTCCAGCTATATATATAATGAAACAATCTTTGCCACATTCATTTTAGCTAAAGATATAATGAAACAATCTTGGCCGCATTCATTTTAGAGGTTGACAATTTTTCGCGTTTTTGAACTTACACGCTTGACAACACACGAATGTACCCTCTCCGCAGAGCGATGGAACCACTTTTCGTGGGTGCTATAATGACAAAAGTTGATCGCCTTGCCAAGGGCTTTCATTTGATACCAAACTTGACCACTTATGAAGACTTTCATTTTTGACCCACACCGGACCCACCGTGGGTGGGGCACCCGCCCACAGGACGATGGAGCCACTTTTCGGGTGTTGCATAATGACAAAAGTTGATCGCCTCGCCAAGGGCTTTCATTTGATACCAAACTTGACCACTTTTGAAGACTTTCATTTTTGACCCACACCGGACCACTGTGGGTGGGGCACCTGCCCACAGGTCCGTGAGGGCACTTTTTGTGGGTGGCATAATGACAAAAGTTGATCGCCTTGCCAAGGGCTTTCATTTGATACCAAACTTGACCACTTTTGAAGACTTTCATTTTTGACCCACACCGGACCCACTGTGGGTGGGGCACCCGCCCACAGATCGGTGGGGCCACTTTTTGGAGGTGGTATAATGACAAAAGTTGATCGCCTTGCCAAGGGCTTTCATTTGATACCAAACTTGACCACTTTTGAAGACTTTCATTTTTGACTCACACCGGATCCACTGTGGGTGGGGCACCCGCCCACAGGTCCGTGAGGGCACTTTTAGTGGGTGGCATAATGACAAAAGTTGATCGCCTTGCCAAGGGCTTTCATTTGATACCAAACTTGACCACTTTTGAAGACTTTCATTTTTGACCCACACCGGACCCACTGTGGGTGGGGCACCCGCCGACAGATCGGTGGGGCCACTTTTTGGAGGTGGTATAATGACAAAAGTTGACCGCCTCGCCAAGGGCTTTCATTTGATACCAAACTTGACCACTTTTGAAGAATTTCATTTTTGACCCACACCGGACCCACTGTGGGTGGGGCACCCGCCCACAGGTCCGTGAGCGCACTTTTTGTGGGTGGCATAATGACAAAAGTTGATCGCCTTGCCAAGGGCTTTCATTTGATACCAAACTTGACCACTTTTGAAGACTTTCATTTTTGACCCACACGGGACCCACTGTGGGTGGGGCACCCGCCCATAGGTCCGTGAGGGCACTTTTTGTGGGTGGCATAATGACAAAAGTTGATCGCCTCGCCAAGGGCTTTCATTTGATACCAAACATGACCACTTTTGAAGACTTTCATTTTTAACCCACACCGGACCCACCGTGGGTGGGGCACCCGCCCACAGGACGATGGAGCCACTTTTCGGGTGTTACATAATGACAAAAGTTGATCGCCTCGCCAAGGGCTTTCATTTGATACCAAACATGACCAATTTTGAAGACTTTCATTTTTGACACACACCGGACCCACTGTGGGTGGGGCACCCGCCCACAGGACGATGGAGCCACTTTTCGGGTGTGGCATAATGACAAAAGTTGATCGCCTCGCCAAGGGCTTTCATTTGATACCAAACATGACCACTTTTGAAGACTTTCATTTTTGACCCACACCGTACCCACCGTGGGTGGGGCACCCGCCCACAGGACGATGGAGCCACTTTTCGGGTGTGGCATAATGACAAAAGTTGATCGCCTCGCCAAGGGCTTTCATTTGATACCAAACATGACCACTTTTGAAGACTTTCATTTTTGACCCACACCGTACCCACCGTGGGTGGGGCACCCGCCCACAGGACGATGGAGCCACTTTTCGGGTGTGGCATAATGACAAAAGTTGATCGCCTCGCCAAGGGCTTTCATTTGATACCAAACATGACCACTTTTGAAGACTTTCATTTTTGAGCCACAGCTGACCCACTGTGGGTGGGGCACCCGCCCACAGGACGATGGAGCCACTTTTCGGGTGTGGCATAATGACAAAAGTTGATCGCCTTGCCAAGGGCTTTCATTTGATACCAAACATGACCACTTTTGAAGACTTTCATTTTTGACCCACACCGGACCCACCGTGGGTGGGGCACCCGCCCACAGGACGATGGAGCCACTTTTCGGGTGTGGCATAATGACAAAAGTTGATCGCCTCGCCAAGGGCTTTCATTTGATACCAAACATGACCACTTTTGAAGACTTTCATTTTTGAGCCACAGCTGACCCACTGTGGGTGGGGCACCCGCCCACAGGACGATGGAGCCACTTTTCGGGTGTGGCATAATGACAAAAGTTGATCGCCTCGCCAAGGGCTTTCATTTGATACCAAACATGACCACTTTTGAAGACTTTCATTTTTGAGCCACAGCTGACCCACTGTGGGTGGGGCACCCGCCCACAGGACGATGGAGCCACTTTTCGGGTGTGGCATAATGACAAAAGTTGATCGCCTCGCCAAGGGCTTTCATTTGATACCAAACATGACCACTTTTGAAGACTTTCATTTTTGAGCCACACCGGAGCCACTGTGGGTGGGCGCTGTGGGTCAGAGGTCACATCCGTCGGTTTCGGCAGTATGCCCATCGTGTTCAGCGACCCCGATTTACTATATATGGGTACCACCCCGAGGCCGAAAAACGCTGTTTTTGCCCGTTTTTAGACTATTTTCAAATTTTCGGACTTAGAAATTTTTCAGCTTGAAGGTGTCCAAAAACGCTATTTTTTCCATTTTTGACCATCTATAAAAATCGAACCAGATCGAAATTCGGGAAAAAAACATAAACTTGCTAAATGCCATTGCCTAGATAATCAAAAAATAGTATAGAAAAATTTTTCCTATGGGCCGTTTGAAAAATCGAGTTAACAGAAAAATGGAAAAAATCATGCTGAATACAGAGAAAAAAAAAAAAAACCCACTTTCAAACCCGTAAGAGAAAGTCGATTTTTTCAAAGTTCATTTTTTCCGGGCAAGTTTGGTATCATTCGAAAGCTCTTGGCCTGGAGATTTCAAAAATGTAAATATTAGCTCTTAATTCCTTCCCGTTAATTAGTTATGCCTAATTAGCACTTTTCCAAATCCGCAAAGTGCCTTTATAGCTCATATTATGGGGGGCTCTCCGAGCTCCCCCATGATCAACCCAAGAAAACAACTACGTATATACTAACCAAAGGTGGAAACATAGCAGCAAGAAAACGGAAGAACCTGCAATGTAAATAGGAACTTAGATACAGTACGTACGATAAAAAAACCGAAATAAAATGCACTGTTGGGGAAAGCCATTAGACACAGAAAAATGAACAAAACTAGACATTACAAGACAACATTATTAAACAAACAAAAACAGTCAGCAATCCATATATACGAAATTCCAGGTCAAAGAATATAAAGAAAAAGGTCAAACAAAAAGTGTCAAACCACAGTGCTATTGCTTTTAACTGAGGCAGATGTGGAGGAGTTGGTACCGGAAGGAGGTGGATGTCTAACGTTGCTGGGTTGAGCCTTGGCCCAGGGCAACCCAGGCCTTTGGCCAGAGGAAGGGTGCTGCTGCTGTTGCGGAACATTTCCCGAAATTCGGGCAGCACCGGAATTTCCATATTCCGGCAGGCTGGCCGGAAATCGAGCACACCCGTTACGCTTGCTGTCAGAGCTGACAGAGCTTCTGGCGTCGTCAGAGGATGAATTCGTTGGAGGAACTCTGAAAAACAAAATGACCCCAGCTAAAAATGTCAACACAGTTACACAGCTGTAATTAGGTAACAGTCAAATGTGCATTCGCAGCATTGGAGACCAGTCAAACCATCGAACGGTTGCCTTAGCCAAATTACGTTTTCGGGAAAGCATATTTTTTTCCAGCACAAACTCGTATAATTTGAAGCGAAAAATCTTCTCAAGAAGTGGAAGAAGAAAAGAAGAAGAAAATCCTATAACCAATCTTGACCTCATCCGAATTTTTTTGAAGAGAAATTGACAGAATAAGCATCTGCTCACATACAAGTGACATTTACTTATAATGTTCACATTATTGTTTGCCTATTACTAAACTAATTAAACTAAAGTCTGCGAATAACGTAACCAACCTTGTAGTAGCTCCAGCCAATTTAACACGAATATTAACCGGCAGTGGCGCCTCTTTGGAACCTTCTGTTGTTGGATCACCACTAATACCAACTTCAGGCGGAATTTTATTCGGTCCACTCTGTCCCACAAAATAATCCCCATCTTCCGAGGCTGTCAGGGTAACCATAGTATCATTCAGGTCGAAATCGTCTCCGCTTTCTTCGGCCAGGGTGGAGGAATTGGAAGCAGGCAGGCTCAGCTTTCTGCCCAGGCTCCACAGGCTGGCGGGTGGAGTTGGCGGACAGTCGCTGCCCGGCCCGGGCAGATAGCAGCCGGGCGGCAAGGGCAGATCTGGACGAGTGGGCGACCGGTCCAGCTCCAGAATCGATGGTGGCCGACCGGCAGCAAGCCCAGCAGTCCCAGCGTCCAACAGCTGTCCAACGGCCGGTCCAGCCTGTCCCATCTGATCCAGCAAGCGTTGGCGATGGCGCAGCTTAAGCAGCTTGCGATCCAGGCTGCCCAGATGGGTCCCCCCGGCTGATTGGGATCCACCTGGACCAGTGCCAGCTGGGGGTGGACGCCAGCCCCACCCACAGGCACCTGGGGGTGGCAGTAGGTCCGTGCCGGCAGCCGTGGCACTTCCATAGGAAGGGCTACGGGCATGATGTGCGGGGCTGAGGGCGGGTGATTGTTCGCGACTGGCCGTATAGAGGGACTCACAGCTGCTGTTCAGGACAGCCTGGAGATTATCAATGGATTCATAGTTCCAGGAGGTACGCTGATTGGACACATTATAGGCCCCGATGTCATGACTGACAACCTCCGCAATGCCCGCATGATACAGCAGGCGCCTGCCTAGGGCCGGACTAGGCAGAGGTGTAGTCGTGCTGGAGCCCAGCAAATAGTCTGGTGGACCGGGAAGGCCTAGATCGCAGAGGGACCCCTCAGAAGGACTGCGAGATCCTCCCAAAGCTGAGCAGGCGGGTCCAGGAGAGTTGATGCTGCTGTTGTGATGGTGGCTATTGGTCAGTCTTGTGGACGGAGATTTTGGAAGCTGCTTAGGAGTCACCGGAGTAGCAGTGCCACTGCCAGTGGTGGAAGAACCGGCCGAAGCAGAAGAGACAGTGGTTGGAGTAGCATTTCTAAAAACAACGAATAGGGAATGATCAAAGTGAACAACATGGAAAGCATATCTCAAAATCTAGGTATTGAAAGGCCTATAAGTCCCAAAAATTCAGCAGAACCAATGATTTTATAGCCTAACCGAGCTGGTAAATAAGGTGAGTATAGGGCTATTGCTAAATGCAAAATTTAATTTAGGGCACTGTATTAAACAAAATTCAAGGCGTTTATACATAAGCACGTAACAATTAAACATGCCTAAAGGCTGCCTAGCCGGCTCCCCATAAGCTATTTTTACTCTTGAGCTTCAAAAACACCAAAACTATTTTTCAGACAGTTTCACTTTCACTTTCAAAATTTAGTTCAGCCAAAAATAATAATGGAGGGTTCACCTCTATAAGGAGCGTTATTACCCTGACCTTTTACACAGCAAAGTCTATCTTCATACCTGGCAGGGCTCAGCAAGAGAGAGGAAGGACTGAGACTACAGTGAGGACTGGAAACAACGGAGGAAGGAGAAGCGACAGCTGTTGTGACATTTCCTGAGCAATCATGCATAGGTGAATTTGGCATAGAAACCTGAAATGTGTAAATTATCTGCAAAACAATACCGAACAATCTCTCAAGAGGCCACGCTCAATTATTTTAAAACAGAAAAATTTTATCGAAAAAAGTTTAACCAAGCTATTTTGTACATAAGGAAAATGTCCTCCCACACTGAAATAGCCTTCCCGGGGATTTCATTTTGCCAAGAATAGCCAAGTATTTAAAAATTTTCCGGCTATGCCGGAAAGTAGTAAGCTAAGCTTTTCAACAGAGAACCATGTGCCAACTACATTTCAAATATCACCACAGGCTGCTGGACTTATTCTACTGGGAGGAGTGCCCTCCCCATGACCGACCTCCCCTCGAAAATTCGTACCCTCCAAAAAGTGGGTGCCCCTTTTGGTATCAAAATTTGTCCTGGAAAAATCACTCAGACAGCCAAATTTTCAAAAATTTTCCCACCTTGCCGGAGAATTTTACGCGGTTTTTGCCTATTTTAACGCTAAATCCGCTTATTTTGCACTAAAAAGAACTGTATTTTGCACTAAAAAGAGCTTTTTTTGGCGATTACTATAAAAATTTTAGCATGTTCTTAGAAAAATTTTGAAAACTTTTTGCCCGCCCTCGAGGGCCCCACACAAGAAAATATTATCACAATGGTTGTTTTCGACATAAACAATGCAAAAATCCTACCATCCTTGCTTCCACAAAGGTCAGTGAAATTGCACCTCACGTTCAATTATGAATACAAATATGGAATAATTGCATTTAAAATTCTAAAGAACAACCATAAACTTAAGACGCCTGAAGAAACTGCAAGGATAATACTACAAAAAACTTTAAACATAATATATAATAACGAGAACAAACTTATTTGACAGGGACTTACAGTAGTAGCACCGGGCAGGGTTGAAGTGTAGTCCGAAACCAAGGTTGCAGAGGAAGACGGTAGGGCATAGCCCCCTGGCAGACGGTGTCGTGGAGAGCTGCGAATAGAAGGGGCAGGAGGCAGAGGGGGCAGACCATCCTTGCCTGGACGGGGGGTCGCGTCCAAAGCCGGAAGGGACTCGGTGACACTGATATCCTCAAAGGAGGAACTGGGCGATACGGGCGTTGAGCGAACAATATGAGGCTAAAATAAGAGTCAGGAAATAATAATGTAATACGAAATTCTTGAAAATCAAAGCCATCGGAAAATTGTTGCAAGAAATCTCAATTTGTCATAGTTAAGAGGGCTATTTGAAACGACAGAAACGTAAAAGCAAGCGTAGGCAAGCTTTAAACAATTCTGTGGTGTATGCAATGCTATAGCGTTGGGTGCGCTATCCCCCCTTTTCTTCTCTCGAAACAAATTGCTATCACATTTTTTCTAAAATATGGCTCGCTCGAGATCAAATTTTTAGTAATGTCCGGTTACGTCAAACTTGTTGGTACATTCTGACCACTGAATAGCCTGCTACTAAAATAGCGAAAACAAGCAATTTTTAGCACGAACCCTTCCAGACTATTTGCCCTGTGAACTTTCGGGGCCCCACACAAGAATTTATTAGAATTGAATAACATCGTATTAGGTTGCAAAAATGCTTCAGCTTTTGTCTTCATGTAGCCCCCTCATTTAACTCTCTTAGATTGCGTACAGAATTTGTTCAGTTTTTTCAAACGACCAATAACAAAATTTTCTGCAGTTTTAGCAATACGTAGGAACGCAGAACAGGAAGCAGAACCAGCTTTTCAGAACAATAAAATCTCAACAGTTACCAATGCAATGTCAGTTCAGTTCAGTTCAGCTACAGACTGTGCAACGGTATTACAACAAACAACAACAACAACAATGATAATGAATACTTAATTTTTCCTGCAAGGAATTTCACATTACATGTTTTAAATAGGATACAGTAGAGAGTACTGGACAAATATATACAGAGAATTGCACAACAACAAACCTTTCTAGGTGTCCCGGGAGCCGACTGTGATACACTCATGTAGTGCGATCTGTCAGAATGTTCTGGAATACAACCAAACGAAAAGTGGTAGTAAAACAACATTAAATAGCACAACATCATCACAAGTTAGTTTTAAGTTTTTGTCCAGGCTTTTATGAACTGAAAAAGCCAAATTGTTTAAAAAAAGACAACCGCGTTTGCATCAATAGCTCGCAAAACAAACCCAACAAATTAATTGAACAACAGTTAACAATAACCTGTCAACGTTTGTAGCTTAATAACCCAAAGTCACGAGCGACAAAACTTACTGTCAGAGCTTGAGATATCAGGTTTGCTAGAACTCAGTCGTAGTTGGTATAGAGACTGCTCCAAACGTTTCAACTGCAAACAAAAGAAGAGTATTATTACAGTAAGAGCAAAGTACAGATCAGATAACAGTATGAAAGCTATTATACGTGAATTTCGGCTATCAGAGTAGAAGTTACGCGCTGCACGCTGATTACTGGTTAATCCACCACAAATTAATTGGATCCTAGTGATTATATACTGTCTCCACTAGCGTAAAACTTATCACTAAAAGTGGAGCAGTGGAATTTTCATTCAAGCCTCGGCCCATTATTGGGAAACAGTAGTTGTCCGTTTTATAAATTCTGAAAGACGCAACACAAATACTATCCCTTCCCACAATTCGCTACAAATTTGAAATTGACAACTGCCGTTACCGAATTTTTGAATCTTTTCAGCAATGTCCATTATCCCAGAAATAGTTAACGGCTCAACCGATTTTGTTGAAACTTGGATGGTAGAGTGCCGAATGCTTCCTGACTACAAAATTTCAAAATGTTTCAAAATTTAAAAATTGTGAAATTTTTAAAATTTTTGCAGTCTGGCTGTATCCGGCGCTCTACCCTCCAAATTTCAACACAATCGGTTGAGCCGTAAACTATTTCTAGGGTGGGGGAATATTGCGGAAAAGATCCGATTTTTTGGAGGCGTCTCGGCTCGTAGATTTACTCACACCAGCTAATGTATCGCATCCGTATACACACTTTCACAGCTGCAGCCGTTTTTGTTAATTTTCAGAAACGACAGCTTAGAGAAAATTGGGCCTTTGCTCTACTTAGACAGTTTCCACATCGATTTTTCTGGGTATCGTAGACAATACGTATATATGGTTACATAAAGAGAGTGTTGAAACATTATGCAGTGATTGGTAGCAGTCCCATTTCTGCCACTGCTTTCAGTAACAACGGCTGCCGAAGATATCAAGCCGTACATTGTGCCCAGCAGAAACCGTCAAAACTTATGCGGAAAGGGACGTACTGAAAAGTATCTCAAAACTATATCACAAAATCTATGTACCTTCTGAAGGGCAACCTGATGGTCGTTTTTTCGTTTGCGTCTCATGGTTCGATTGATTCGAGGATCATTGGCCAGACGAGCTGCCGCCTGAACAATCTTCTGCTGAATTTCCAAATCCACTTCCAGTTTAGCTATCTGATCCGCCTGCAAAGAATTAATCGCTCAAAACATTATCATTGTTGTAATTTACTGCAGCATCAAAGTTTATGTTAACTCTCAAAATACAACGGTTCACTAAAAATAGTTATCTTACAAGAGCTGAAGTAATTCTAGAGACCATTAAACAAATCGTTGCAGGGGCGTATCTAGGGGGTGGGTCCAGGGGGTCCGGACCATGGGTTTTCTTTAGTGAGGGGTGGGGGTGAGTGGGGGCGCCCCCAATCGTTTCTCACACTTTTTTGGGCTTCCTTCCCCCACTCACTATAAGGTGTCCAGACAATGCCACATTTTAAGGACTTTTTGCTTGAAATATTAACAGTTTTATCGGCTTCCCCGAAATTTTTTGCTCCAAAATCGTCTATTTTGGTACTAAAAATTTGATTTTTGAGCTTATACCAGTATGCGTAGAAAACACGCAATTGTTTACCGTATTTTTAGCATTTTTAGCAAATTTTATTCCCTCCTCCACTTTTGGTCTCCTCCCACTCACAAGTTGGGGAGCTCCCCCCTCCTTTTCTGGTCTAAAGAAAAACCCAGGGTCCCGTTGCATAAAAGTGATTAGTTGATTAGTGATCAGTTGATTAGTGTAGTTAGTAGTTTTTCGAGAAAAACTTTTGCTGTAGTCCGCCGTTTTTGGAGTTTTTGGTACAATATCGTAGCTGTAGAAGTGCTTTATCCAAAAGTAATGCAGTATGTAATTTATCCTCACTGTCTCATTCAGTCAAAGAAAAATTTTGAACTCAATCTTAATTTCTTTACTTGTTAAGCTGGAATCATTCCAATTTAAGCTGTAGCTTAATTTAGACTTTTGATTTCATTAGAACGCTCAAAGCACTTCAATATGATATATAAATTATTGTCGTAGCCCATTCGTAGCTGTCATTATTCTCGAAAAACTGCTACACTAATCAACTAATCACTTTTATGCAACGGGCCCCAGGGACCATCCCCCTCTTTGGGGGTTAAAAAGAAATTTTAGCTATTTTTTGTGCAGATTTGGCCGTTTTTGAAAAGTTTAAGGTTGGATACCCCTATTTCTGGTTGGACCCCCCTTTTCACAATTTTGGCTACGCCCCTGAATCGTTAGAAAGCAATGACACACATTTTGTCACTTTTCTGCCCTTATGATCCATTCATAAATCCCTTACCCTTGAATTTCTGTTGACTAGATCTCGAGAAATCACAAAGGAAGTGCCGACTCGACGCTTGATGACAGGCAGCGATTCGTTGTCCTTCAGTGCAACGGCTATTTCTGGCGGTAAACAGCCGGTTAATTCCTGGAAAACCAGATTGCATCATGTTTAGGTATAAAACGTTCAAAATTCAGTACGTAATTGTAATTATAACCGGTACAAAAAGCAAAAATAATATAAAAATTTAAGGTTTAAAACAATGTTTTCTTAAGATGGCAAACTTAAAGCACAGGTCAAATTTGGAACAGCCATCAATGTTAAGTACCCCTTCCCGAACACAAAGGGACCGCAATTCCCTTCGCTTTTTATCCAATCTCTCAATTAAGATCTTTCGACGTTCCAGCAGCTTCTTTTCCAGTTCAGCATCGCGAGATTTCTCCTCCTCCGAACGATCTAAACCAACCAAAATACAAAAATCAATCACAATCCTTTTTTCGAGAATAAAATATTGACAGCAAAAGCAAAAGTACAACATTACCCACAATAGCTTAAGTTAAAATTAATTAAACAAGAAAAAGGTTTGAGATTTTCGGAATAATTACTAAGATTCTCCAAACTAATTAATTAGAGTATGATTTTTCATTTCCGAAAAGCTCGCAAGTCAAAATAAATTAAGCTAAAGGAACTGAGATGACAATAACTAACAATCCCAGGCTTATGCTAAAGCACAAGTTTATCAGTATGGCTTATTACAGAGACACCATTGTATTAAAATTATTGCTGCGCAACTATTACCAGCACTACTCCAGCTGACAGCTGACTGAAGACTCTGAGAGGAAACGCTGGAGCCCAGATCAGAGGAAGAAGGATCAGCGCTGAGCGGAAGGACCGATTTAAGACTATCGTTTAGGGCGACGACCAGTTCGTCCAGGGATCTCACTGAGAGGGAAACACGTTTCTGAAAAATAACAAACTTACAGCAATTATAGCCATTTGAATTTTTATTGCAACTATTTGTTAAACGCTTTGTGGCGCAGACACTGTTACTGCAACTCTCGCAGCGAGAATTGTGTATGAAATACCTGACGATAAACTACCTAAGAGTCCTGCGGACAAACAAACTATATACTCGAATCATTTTGATCCAGTTGAAAAGGGAATCCGAAATAAAAGCTTGGTTTCACCAGACTAGATATCCTTGGATAAATAGCAAAATTTCACAAAGACTAACCTAGCGACAAAAAGCTAGAATACAGTATTACAAATAACAGGCCTAAAATCTACTGCAACTTAGCTTGTAAACTTTACGCTAAAGTGTGAAAATTTGTTTTAAATAAAGAAATGGTAAGTGGGCTTATACCTTGGCAGCATTCTTTCGATCCAAATAGAACTGGTGCTGACATATGGCCATGGACCACATATTTTTACACACAGCAGCGCTGGAGGCATAGAAGGAATGAATCCGCATGGGATTTTGACCAAACCCACGTCGGCCCCCACTAATTCTGAAAAGTGATTAAAACATCATTTTAGTACGTACAAGAGACGAGTCCACATTAAAATAATCCATGGATCACAAGACGAAAAATTATAATGATTACATTACCTGAAGTCTAAGTTCAAATTTTGCGTCAGACAGGCAAAAATATATCACCTAGCTAAACCATTTCCACCAGAATAACAAGGCCAGACACAGGCATGCCAAAATTAAAAGTTACGAGCAAGGCCATGCAACACGATTTCGTTTACGCACCATAACACCAAGAGCAGTAAAAGAAATCAGCCCCAATAAGAAGTACCAAAAACAAAAAATATACTGAACTGACGTTTCAATACGTACGAAAAACTGACTTTCACCCTTTAAAAACTAGTCACCATAACGCCACCTTAACAGACATTCCCCTTAGCCCAAACCCTCTCAAATATCCCTCACCCACCCCATGTCCTAGCTTAGCACAAAATCACCGAATTCCACCAAAACTAGTGCAAAAATTAAAGCAAAACGGTTGGCTTCCTGGGCAAGAAAAAACAGAACGCAGACACCTACGCGTCTCCTGGAACAGGTCCAGCCGGCAGTGACGTGGGATCTTGGCTTGAAGAACAGTGGCCAGAATAAGTTTGACCCAAATCGACGCCAGCAGTGGCAGAACCCGGAGTTGGACTAAACAGTTCACTAAAACTTTCATCCAAATAACAGGAAGAGGCTGAGGGAGAGGGGTTGGGGAAATCGGCAAAATCATCAAACAAACTATCGTCGTCATCATCATAACTATCTGCCAGGTAGCGACGAAAAGACTTCATCTCAAGTCGGCCAGGTGTTAGGACAATGTTAGTATCAACACTGGTGGACTTTGGACGTCTACGTCGAGCCAGCGTCAGTAGATTGAAGCGCTGCGTCGGCGACGTCGCTTTAGCCAGTCAGAAGCAGCGGCTACAGTAGGACTGCCAGTCTCAGAGGCACCGCTGGGAGGACCCAGCGGCTCACTGCTGTCATGAAGGTCAGTACTGGAAGGAACAGAAAAATATGATAGAACAGAAAAAGTAAAGGAATCAGAAAAGAAATTAAGAAAGAAAAATTGAAAATTAAAAATCAGAAGAAGCATTCTGTGTTACATTATTGACGAATGCACACTAACACACAGAACAGAATAAGGACCCAATATCTCTACAGTGTACAGAAGGCCTCTGGACTGTACAACAAAGCGTACAAAATTAACACATTCAGAAAAACTTAAGTATTGCCACAATATTGACAGGCTAACGAAAACGGACTTTAACACTAATGAAACCAAGGAAAACTGAAGCTTCACCTCCACCAAAACAGCAAAACTACAAGAAAGAAAGTTTCAAAAACCGAAGGGAAGTTTACAACAACTAAAATACTCAGTGGTCGGGGATACAACGCTCCCAATAACGAACGACCTGTTAACAGCACACTGACCACCCACACAGACAGCGTAGGCAAAACCGACGACCACAAGGCAAAACAGGCAAATCTAATACACTGCACAAAAAACACTGTTCTAACTAAAAAATAACGACATGCCACAAATGGTAGCATACTTCCTTGGATCATTAAATTCCACAGTGAATTTTCTGTCACGATAGTAAAGATTCTCCAGCTGACGCCATGGGAAAACCTAAACAGGCAAACAAATCCTATGCAAATGCACCATTAGCCACGCTCTGGATTTTTTCTAAATACGCCATAGACTTAAATCGCCGACATTGGAACAGCCCTAACGAGGCCAAATTTACTTCATAGATAAAGCATAGTAGAAAAAGAAAAATGGAAAACATTAGATAGTAAAACACTAACTCGTTTCGGTCGCTGTCTGTCCTTCATTTCATACTGATAGATTCCTTTTCTGGAAAATCCCAGTCGCCATTCAATACCAGCCTTATCTCGAACTTCATAGAGATGAACTCCATAGGTTGGTAAGCCCTCCACCATAATCATAAAACTAAAAGCAACACAGGAAACCAAATAACACCATTGATAGGTATTCAAATTTTTATATAACTTTTGCTTTTGATTCTCTAGGTAGTGCGCTGTACAATAACGTACACGTAACATATCGGCATGTTTAATGTCAGTAAAGATTATCTTCCCACCAAACTTGGCAACTTGTCGAATTGTCGCGTCGAGATTTTGCAGAAGTTCGGATACTTTGCGGAGTTTATAAAAATATTATTTAGCAAAAGACCCAGTCTGCAAATTTTAACTCGCTATGGAAACTGTATATTCAACCAAAACTTTTAGAAACAACTTACAAACAATAGCAAAAGAACGTACTTGACTATGGCTTTCCCACG